>WSTS01000034.1:11206-57904 GCA_019627755.1 Serendipita sp. 411 | reverse complement strand
GCGATGAATGGAACGATGAAACTGAACATCATACACGCCTACACCCTTGCCACTACATTCAATGCTTTTCACCGGGATATCTACGCTCGACATCGGTAATGCCATATTATGCGTGGCGTAAACTCTATTCTCATTTTAAATAGATTTTGTACACCCGACACACCCCCCTATCGAAGAATGCTCTATGGATATTTGCGTTTGGTTCTTCGGGATATTGAGGAATCACACAATTTTGAACTCATCAATGACGAGTGGGTACACGGTAACCTTGTTTATTATCGACCATCTCAAGTTTTGGACGCCATTCGCCTCTTCGATCGGATTCTTGTTGAGGAATATACCCAGGGTGATAGGGATCACGAGGCACATCTGAACGAACCCAGTTTTTGCGATTTCTGTGGAACGGATATTTTTCATGCGGCATTTGTGTGCTCTACACAGTGGGATACCTCGACCGGCTCCGACCCACTCACTACCTGTTGCGAGGTCAAGCTATGCCCAACCTGTTGTGCGGAAGGGAGAGCTTGCCTCTGCGGAAACTTCCGACTGTGTTCCGTTTTTGATTTTGGGGAGCTTCTGTCTATACGGAACAGGATCGTCTCTTGGTGCCAAGGGGTCATTAGCCCATTCCCTCCTTCTATTAAACCATGGCTGACAGACGAGTGAGTGTTTTTCTTCATCTATTACATTTCTAACACATTTCAGGGATGTTTATGAAGCTACAGATCATATTCACCTAACACTTGGCGCAATCGCAATCCATAATATGCGACGATCAACTCCAGGTCTAGACAAGAACCTGGTAAAGGAACCAAAATTTGTAGCTCGCACTACATATCCTGCAGTCTCGTAAGCTAATGCTGATACAGGTGATTTGCTCTGGAGGGTCCTCGCGTTGCGATGAACATGAAATATTGCGCATACACGGCATCACCTGCGATACATGTGAGTGAGATGCCTGCTAATTAGTAACCATCTAACGTTGATGTAGGTAATGAGTCCATTTGCTTTCCCCATATTCTTGCCTCCGGTATACACGCGGCAGAAGCTGCTTATAGATGGGAAGAGGATCGGGACTGGCACTACGCCCACCACAAATGGGCACCAAAGTGGGCAGAATGGACCAAAGTATCAACGAATACTTCAAAGCATCCCGCAGATGGCATCATCACTCTTGCTAAGACACTCTCCTCCTGCCGACCTATCAAGGCAGATGTCCTTCGTTTAGGGTTCTACGACCAACCTGCCCAATCGGTACGTTGTATTCCATCTTACAAGAAAGAGTTCACTTAGTGCTGTGCAGGTGGAGTGCGCGAGATACGAGGACTACGTAAATATGAATGACGCGCCGACACCAGATCCTGATGCCACTCAAATCAGTATTGCGCCAGTTAGCGGGATCACCAAAGGATACAAACGCAAACCAGACGTTCTCGTTACAGATAACCCTAATATACACGCTCCAAAGCGCAGGCGGAAGAATAAGGATCCAGCTTTCAGTCTCAAACGAGGTGGGAAAGGCAAGAAACCGACAAAAGGGCGGAAGCAGATGGCGCATAACGTCTTAATTGAACCGATACCAGGTGGAGATACCAACGCGACCAGAAAGCGGGCTTTCTCAGCTAATAGCTCCACCACGATGGATCCCGATGCTGGATCAGAAGCTCCGGATGATCTGTTACACCTCCCCACATCGTCACCTGCTCAAAGCGAAGTAGAATCAGACGAAGAAGCGAATGTAGCTCATGCTCGCACGTCTGAAGCGTTTGAAACACCTGTGTCCCCGGGCTCATTGGTGGAGACGGAAACATTTGGAAGGATGGACCTGGACCTCAAGAAAATCGATGCGTCACTACATAGTTTCGGGAGGGCTCGTCCATCTCTCGATACAGATGCAGTTATCACTGGAGAAATTCCACCACCACTTACAGGCGACTCTGCCGCTCTTTCTGGATTGACTACCGGCGCCACGTCACCTATGACTCCGGGAGACCACTTATATACATACCGGCACTCCTCTGAAGACCAAAACCCATCCCCGACTTCCGCTCAACGAAAACGATTGGCCGGCCTATCGCTCGAAGACTACAAGTCCAAGTGGGAATTTGAAGTAGAGAGTAATCGTCTCTTACAATTGGCAAATATCGAGCTAAAAAAGGAAAACGGGTTCCTTCAGCGAGAGGTTTCCGAGGGGAGACATTTCAGAGCCCAACTCGAAGAAAGGACTCGTATCCAAGAGGATGACCAACAAGTCAATTTATCGGCATTTATCAATGCAGAAAAGCAAAATATGCTGCAGGAATTGGATGGTCTTAGGCAAATGACTGTCCAATTGGAAGCGACTGTAACTCGGCTGCAAGCATTGAGTGTCCATAACGAGCAGATCGAGGAAGAAAATAGACAACTGCAATCGATGCTGGAAACTTCCAATAACTCACAAGCCAGACTACAGTCAGAGTTGGAGACATTGAGGCGGCGTGCCTTGGGGATGCAACGGGAAATCGATGAGCTACAACCAATTAAGCAAAATTTCTTTCAAATGCAGTCTCAGCTCCAAGAACTCAATAGTGTCAAGTTACGGAATCAGAACCTTGAGGCCGAAGTTACAGCTTTGCGACCAGTACAGGCACGTTCACAGGGGTTACAGGATCAAATGGACAAGCTTCGTCGTGAACTAGAGTCTGAGCGGAACAACAGAAGAAAAGCTGAGCGAGACAACGAAGAACTGCGGTTGAACATTAGTCGTATGATCTCAACAGAAGGCCGATCATTCGCCTTAGAACAGCAATTAGCAGAAATTACGAAGGAGAAGAGCAGAATGCAAATGGAGCTTGAAAAGCACCAGAAGATACTCGACCAGAAGAACCTAGAACTTATCAGATACAGCCGCAGTGGGAAAAGTGTTCCCCGAAAGGGCAGCTCAAGTGGGGGAACTCAAGCTTCACGAGGTCTTTGTCTAATCATAATGTCTGTGTACTGCCCTGATATACCCTTTAGAACGCTCCCGTAGTTATAGTCAGACGCCTTCGAAGCGGACGTCCTCAAAGCATGATACTTCTTCCGAAGATACTGACGGTGACGGTGAACCCGATCCTATCGATTTGTTAGGTGGTCGCTATGGGAGATAGCGCCCTGGAGCATTGTACCATATCTCATACGTTGTAACATCTTGGAGTCTGCCACTGCACCCTCCTCAAATTTTCTTCCGTCCCCATAATTCTACGTGTACTCTATCACATGCAATCATGGTTTACATCAAATCATGGTCAGAGTATCAAGCAAAGGCCGAAAAACTCTATGAAGAGCAGCCTACACGCGTTAGTGGATCGCAAGACCGTGGCCAGTGGCTTAATACTGATTCTCAAAACCTGCTTAGACGCGATATTGTGTGAGATACAGAGCAGTAGATGGTATTTTGATCCTTAAAGTAACCGACGACAAAGTGGTGAGTCGAAATTAATGACCCATTCTCGAATCCACTAATCCCTTGGAAATTTCAGTGTCTCAAATATAAAACACAGTCTTCAATCATGCTCAATCGATTCGAAGCGTTTAACTTGTCGATGATGACCAAAATGCAGAATCGCCAACCATCGCAGCCACCGACCTATTCGGCGACGTCTGCAGCAGCACCTTCGAGCGCCACAATCAAGGATGTTCCGATGGCAGAAGCAACACCTGCTCAGGGCACAAGCGGTAATGCCCCAGCAACGCCAGCTCCTGGAGGAGCGTCTAGCAACGCAGCTGCTAAAAAGAAAAAGCCGAAAAAGAAGAAGTAGTGCATGTTGTGGGCGGAATGGCGGGATATGTTCGAGCCCTTCAATCCTGTTTTTCATATGTTGGGGGTATGCGGGGGAACGGGTACAGCTTGGGGACTTGGGGCGAATTGTGAATGTTGCATCGACTTTCAGAGTAAATTGGACTTACGCTGAGAATACATCCCGAGACTCTTGACAGAGTAGCTCTTCGAATGACAGCACCCATACACCTCCGTTAATTTGCTTCTTGACCTCTTCCACGGTCGACCCCGCGGACCCTCTTCGAACCATGTCGACTACAAGTCATTCGAATGGTCCTAATATTGTTGGAAACTACTATAAAGTTAATAAGAAAATCGGAGAAGGTGTGTTACGCTCGCCTGTGTCCAGTCCACCAGCAAAGGCCATGCTAAACAAAACATAAATCAGGCAGTTTCGGGGTCATATTTGCAGGTACTATCACTTCAACATTTTTTCGAGAGTTTAGAGCTTAGCCCTTGACCGCAGGGACCAACCTTCTGAACTCGTCGGAGGTAGCAATCAAGTTTGTACGTTAGACGAATTTTCTAGCTAATATCTCGAAATGACCCAGCTCATCTCCTCTTTAGGAACCGAGAAAAGTCAGTATTCCGTTGCAAGAAGCGTCGCCAGCTGAATCTCATGCTGTGACCCGTCGGCTGTTTTGAAACCCACCCGCGCTTTACTCAGTCTGAAGCTCCTCAACTAAGAGACGAATGTCGCTCATACCGAATTCTTAATGGATGTGGTACGTATCTTGCAGTTATGAGTATTGAGGCCCTCGCGCTTACTCAAAGGATTTCAGTCGGTATCCCACAGATATATCACTTTGGCTCCGAGGGTAACACAATTACTTCTATCCATATACACGAGCTCAATAACTTACTCTCAAGGCCTGCACAACGTTCTCGTCATCGAGCTCTTGGGTCCCAGTATGGAGGACTTGTTCGATATGTGCGGGAGAAAATTTAGCATCAAGACTACCTGCCAGGTCGCACGTCAGATGGTTCGTGAGCTCATCCTCGTTCACTCGTGCACGCCAGTAACTCGCCAAACCAGATTTCCCGAGTACAAACAGTTCACGAAAAGAATCTCATCTATAGAGATATAAAGCCGGATAATTTTCTCATAGGTAGACCTGGGACGAAGAATGCGAACCTGGTCTGCAATTCTCACGTCGTCGCCTCACTAGTTGCTGACCTTTGTCTAGGTACATATGGTAGATTTTGGAATGGCGAAGCAGTACCGCGACCCTAAAACTAAGCAACACATTCCATACCGAGAACGAAAAAGTCTGAGTGGTCAGTCTCCAATTCAACTTTTAGTGCCAGTTCACTCTATTGACCCTACCAGGTACCGCCCGGTACATGTCCATCAACACTCATTTGGGACGTGAACAATCAAGAAGAGATGACTTGGAGGCCCTCGGCCATGTCTTCATGTATTTCCTTCGCGGGAGCCTTCCATGGCAAGGTCTGAAAGCAGCAACCAACAAACAAAAATATGAAAAAATCGGTGAAAAGAAGCAAACCACCCCAATAAAGGAGCTATGCGAGGGGTTCCCAGAGGAGTTCGCTATTTATCTAAACTATGTACGAAAGCTGGGCTTCGAGGAGACACCGGATTACGATTTCTTGAGGGAATTGTTCCTCAAAGTCCTCAAGAATCAAGGGGAGGGTGACGACGGTGTGTACGATTGGATGCTCTTGAACGGAGGGAAGGGCTGGGAAAACAACCCAGTAAGTTCTACTCCATATAAGCTCAAGCAACCTCGCTGATCTTCTATAAGACACCCCACCCAACTCAAAGGCGAGCGCCTCAACCCCGAAACTCTCAGCAAATACCCCCAGCGCCTCAAGCTCCTGCATTAGTTCGTCAAGGATCCAAGCAACGCAAGTCAAATGGAATGGCAATCGCTGGTGGGGGACCTGCGACTCCTTCCTCTGCCGGTGCCCATGTTGCAGTTCCCGCTCCATCCCCGAAGCCCGGTTATAACCGTCAAAGCTCATACCAGATGACAGGAGGCGGCGGCACAGTCGGAACTCACCCATACTCTAATACCGCCATAAGGGCACCTTCAGATTTTGTCGGTGGAACAACAGTGGACGGTTCATATGCCTATGGCAGACAATCCCCGATGGTAGCAAGCGGCGTCAGTCCAAGATTCACCAACGTACATGCTACCGGGATTCCGGACAGCCGAGCTCAGGAGCAACAACCCCTGAACGAGCCGCCGACACAAAAGGGAGGGTTTTGGAGCATGTTTGGCTGCCGATGCTGAGACTGTCGGTCCATGGACTTATTCCCATTCAGGACGGCGTCGTCCTCGTCATTCCCTATGTGTTTTATTTTCCTATTTTCATGACCACTCACGCGGCTATGGGTTTACAGTCTAATGCTTCCAGCACATTATACATACTTAATGGATGTTGAACCCGTCCACCATCTGTCATTTATTGAATGCTATGATAAAAACGCTCATCGGTTCACTTTTTACCTATAAAGCAGTAAAGAACGTTATCAAAGGACTACGAAACCGGCCTATTGGTGCTACACTTGCTGGTTGGGATCATGGAGAATGACATAGGCGCCATAAGGCTCCACGCTTATATAAGGGACTAACACACGGATAGGACTTGAATACCGAAACCTACGTGCATGATGATGGATCCACAGTCAGGACAAGGACAAGGACCGCCATCCGAGACGTCCCCCACAAGTGCGAGTGTACCCAGTAAGCCTCTGCTCGTGTTTCTCATACGAAATTAGTAACGCCCTATTCTTTCTTAGATGGCGATACTTTTCTCGGGGACCCGGTTGTGTCCGAGCCTGAATCCATCGAGTATGCCCCAGACAAAGGTTATCTAAACAGACTGGAGCAAAGGAAGCTTGTAAACGGCAAGTGGAAAATTGTTCCAGTAGACCCAAAAGATGGACAACCGCTGGTCACGGATGTATTCGAAAGTGACTTGTTCCCGGACAGTATGTGATAGATGAGTATCTGACGAAACGGAAAGATGACCCGTTTATGCAGATGAATGCTCGCTTCAAATTGTCACCTTTTTTCCGAACGAAGCAAAACATCCAGTTTGGGAGGATCCCCTTTCGCATAACGACCATAAGCAGCTACGGAGGCACCTGCGGAATTCCATGGAGGGTACCTGGAGGTGGATTAATTGTAGAGGCTTGCATGGCTCAACATTGAGGATTGTCGCGGAGGAGACTGGTACGCGCCTATGTCTCTTCCACAAAAGTTTCGTTGATGTCTTTCTCAGGGTGGCCACTAGCAAGATTTGTGAACATCTTTACATGTGAGTACGTCTATATGATGCTTGGCTTAGACCTCATGCCTTTCAAGGGACGCGCGCAAGTGCGGATTACGCAGAGAACCGGCTACTAGTACATTTCATCAATCAAGCTACGCACATATATATTCTATATGCTGGAGAGAACGAGCGTCGTAAGTCGATATACATAAGTTGTTTTACCATTGATCTTATCATCACAGCAACGTTCATAACTTGCACATCCCTGCACCCGCGAAGGGAGTTCGTCGATCGTTTAGAGGATTTTGTAGACAGAGGTGACTCCCGAATCGATGTAAGAAAACTCTCTTTCTCTATCTAAGGTCTTGTTCACCCACGCGATTTGAAGAATGCGCTGAGAGTGGATCCTTCCCTGATGATGTATGGCATTGTGAGGGCAATAGTCCAAGATCTACGTGCAAACGCGTTCAAAGTCGACCACTCCATGGATCGAGCATACAGGAAAGCGATGCAACGTCCCTCACAAGATGCCCTTTTGTTTTGTATGTATCGACATGTACCGGGATTGCTGTCGACTCTGATGACGGTGCCTCAGTTTATCAGTTGAAGGACAAACTATTATCCATAAAGCTGGATGCTACGTCGCTCAAGAACGCAACGCAAGATCTCTCTATATACTCCAAGAACGCGAGAGGAGTGTCAGGACGTCGCCTTATATCAACAAACGCATTGTATGTCACCTTCCAAATAATCGATTTGAGGTTGAGCTTCGTTATAGGAATAGAATCAAAGATCAAATGGGACTCATCAAATTGCTATCAGAGGAACTACCTGATCTCCTCAACCAAGCCGATGCAGTGGGTAGTTTAGCGTTTAATGTAAGTGTACAGAAGACACGAATCTCGGGCTCTCTTCATAGTTCTGCAGATGTTATCATTCAGCACAAATAATATGCTGAAGGCCCTAGCTATCATCACACTCTCTTCTATTCCCCTTACCGCCATCATTGGGGTCATGGGTATAAACTATTTTACTGAAAACAGGCTAAATGCGAAGCAGTACGTAGTGTAGATTGTTTGTTCAATTTCACTGACCATTGTGCGTTCAGGATTGCTATCATTCTCACGGTGACAGGAGTTGTGACAGTTGTCGCGTTGTTGACCTATTTCATTCGGTGCTATCCAAAACTTAGCAAACGCAAGCGAGGTGACTACGATTGGGATGCAGAACAAGGCTTTGAAAAGGGAAAGGGGTTCAATTTACAGGATCTCGAAGCTGAGAATAAAGCCACACGGGACCATACAAATGCGAGAGATACGTTACGACCAGATATCTACCGGTACGGCTCCTCATCCATTTCATCAATTCTGTGAGTTCATCCGTGGACCCCCAAGTAAAATACTCATTCCCAATATCACATTAGGACACAACCTCGTGATTTCTCCCCGGGTACTACATTGGATGGTGCGACCTCAGGGCCTGGTGCTCGGAAAAAAAGAATTATGCCTCCAATCTCTAGGTCTATCAAGCCAGAATAAACCCTCAAGTTTCATCTGGGCCAAGAGGCGGGTACGGTAATCGGAATTCTTGTCATCACAGAGACGCTACATAGGCTAGATCATAAGAATCATGGATAGCATTGTGTGTGAATAAAGATGCGATGATACAAGACGGGCGACATAATGTGATAAAGATTACCGACTCCATTGTCGATGATCACCATTTTCCCGGGCTTTTTGTTGATGCCATTGCCGATCCTTTGCTATTTTATAAACCTCTTTGTCAACTCGTTTCTTCCCCATTTGTTCTATCCTCCTCTCTTTGTTTCCCTTTGACCGTTGAGAGCCAACACCTTCAATGACGGCTGCGTCCTGCATCTCCACGTCTTCCATCTCCATATCTTCTCGTCGCCGCTTTTTGGAATGCACCGTGTTGGAGTTACCTCCTGCGCTACCAACTGTGATATTGACTCGAGGAGGAACTGTGAATCCGAATGACTTGCCAACCTTCACAAGGTCTAGCTTATTGACGTCAAATATACTTTTGAGCGAATACGAAGCGTATGCTTGTAAATACGAACGATATCCGTCTGTCGCAGAGCGATGTAAATAATAGTTCTTCTGGAGTAGTTTCTCCAGCTATAAACATATAAGATAAGAAAAACCGCACGACTGTATCGGCTTACTTGGGTCTGGACGTTTGCAATCTTGTCGGTAGGGAAATTGTACTCGTTTAGAGGCACCTTTGACTCCTTTAAATATCGAAGGAAGCCCAGTTCTGACTCCAGAAGAAATAGTAAACTCTTTCCAGTTTTTCCTGCACGTGCAGTACGACCGACTCGGTGAATATAGTCTCGCGGGTCATCCGGCGGGTCAAATTGCACGATCCAATCCACTTCTGGAATATCGAGTCCCCTCGCCGCTACATCGGTGCATAATAATATCCCCAACTTAGCGTTGCAGAACTCGAAGAACGTATTAGTCCGTTTTTGTTGTTTTTGTTTCCCCTGAGTAGAATGGAGTCAATACAGGTCGAGAACGGGCCACTTTAACTTACATGTAGGTCCATAACTGGTACATCGATATAGTTTAGAAGTTCTGAGTGATACTTGACAGAGTTACAGCTAGAAAAGAAGACGACCACTTTCTTCTTGAGGTTCTTGCGCAAGAATGTAAAAAGCAGAAGGAATCTTCTATCTGAAGGACACACGACATATCCCTGAGATAATGTGGTTACTGTACTGGTGTCTTTGGCGGAATCGACGTTGATGTATGTTGGACCTGGCCGTAACGATATTCTTGCCAGATCCGCAACCTTCGTTGTTTGCGTAGCGGAAAATAACATAGACTGCCTGTTCTCGTTTGGAAGGATCTTGATAATCCTCTTCATCTCTTCTTCGAATCCAACCTCCAATATTCGATCCGCCTCGTCAATAACTAATGCTCGTAGATTCTTGAACACAAAACCTGGCGTATTTTCTAGATGATCAAGCAGCCTTCCGGGGGTGGCTATCAACATATTTACGCCTTTGACGAGCTTGTCGACTTCTGCCTTACGGTTGGCGCCGCCCATAACAATTCCAAGAGTTTGAGAATGATTCTCCATGAGTTCTTTTGCTACCCCGAAGATTTGGAGGGCAAGCTCTCGGGTTGGAGATACCACAATGATTCCAGTTCCTGCGCGTATAAACTTGAGCATTCAACCAGCATTTGAGTAGCCCAGAAACACGATCTTAGAGTAGTAATAAGTGTACTCACCGTTTCTCGGCTTGAATTTTAATCTGCAAAGGAGTTCTACACTTGGGATCAAAAACGCTAGAGTCTTTCCTGAACCCGTTTTTGCAGCTCCAAGTACATCTTTACCCGCCAGAAGATGGGGAATAGTTTTTTCTTGGATTTCTGTCATCTTTACGAAACCCATGCCCTCTAAACCTTTCACCGTCGGTGCACTCAATTCGAGACTTGCAAACGACGTCCTGTCATTAGAGCTGCCATTTGGCTCTGTATTAGGTTTCGAGACAGGGTTTGAAACCGCTTCGTCGTCACTGCTGGACATTTTGTCGCTAGATGTGGGCAGACGTCGAGTTCAAGTCGTTGGTCGCCACACACATTAACAGTGGCTATGGTCTCATGCCTTGTTGGGTGGTCGAATCTTTTACAACGGGCTACTTACAGAAAAGCTAAGAGACTAGAGCTTGTAAACAGTATCATCCGAGAACATTATTTCCTCCTTGTCACTCATCATCTCAAGAATACGAGTGGCTTCAATAGATCCGAACGAGTGCTGGGGTGCCAGACTCGAGTTGATAGCTTCAATCATTTCAGCAGCGACAACAGCTTCCGTTGAAGCGAATTTGCCCGCAAACACCTCAGCCAACCGAGACCGGAATAGTTCGTATCTAAGAGCGCTATGATTAGTACTAGACGGAGGACAACTGTCGATACTTGCCTCTCAGGAGCAACTCTCACTGGGCCAGCATTAGCATCTTGCGATTCATCCAGGTCCATCATTTCCGTATCCTGAGTCTCGGATGGAATCGTCGTGTACTGATTGCTTGACGAGGTAGGAGATGTTACTGCAAGGGAAGCTCGCGTCTTGCGTGCCGGAGTCTTCATGGCAGGTTTGCCACTCATTCTTGTTCGCTGTCGTGCATCTTCCTCCTCACTAGAACTTTCGTCACTCTCTCCCTCTTCTCCATCACCCTCCTCCTCACTAGAGCCTGCAGCTGCCCTTCCAGTATTGAGCTTGCGTTTCTTGTTCGAGGATTTCTTTTGGACCTCTTTGAAAAGCGCATATCGTAAGATTTCTTCCGCTACGATTGCGTCCTTTTCCTCAACTCTTGGTGATAAGCGTGCCTTTGCATGAGCTGTCGATAACCGGATGAGCGTTTCCAGTGTACGAGCTGTCATTGGTGCGGTCTGCAAGGGGATATAAGCATATCAACCATTGAGTCTGGATGATGACATACTCGACGGCGATTATCTTCTAGGTTGTCGTTTCGTAAACTGGAGTATACGCTCACAATCCAGTCAGCAGCACCCTTCGTAAGTACTGGGTGCGGTCTCGCTTTTGCATATTGGATGTATTTTTTTATGAATGCCAAGGCAAGGACCTCTTTTTCCTTCTTCTTCTTTCCTCGTTTAGTCCTTCCTTCACTATTGGCAATCCCTCCATGGAGGAGTGGATCAAATTTCTCGAACGGAGACGTTTCTTGGGGTTGATCGTTTGCAGTATGAACGGGATTACCAACGGAAAGAGGTTGACTTAGAATATCGTGAGCAGGTGTGCCTGTATACCCTGTAAGCAAAGTTCATAGGTTGACTGAGGGCTCACCTTCTTCGACTCCAGGTGGAATGTATCGGTGCATGCGAAGAACATGATCAGCAATCATCCTGTCCCGCGTTTCCTCGATATCATCCGTCACGATGAACAATAAATCGAAACGAGAAAGCAGCGAATCTGGCAATGCGATATTCTTATGTGGGTCTTTGTGAACATCATACTGCCCATAAATGGGGTTCGCAGCGGCGATGACAGAACACCGCGCGTTCAGCGTTGTATGAATACCCGCTTTTGCAATAGTCACCGTCTGTTGTTCCATGACTTCGTGAATGGCTACTCGATCAATATCCGACATCTTATCGAATTCGTCAATGCAGACTACGCCTCGGTCGGCGAGTACCATCGCACCAGCTTCCAATCTTCGTTCTCCTGTTTCCTTGTCGGTCGTGACTGCTGCCGTCAAACCTACACCCGAACTTCCTCGCCCAGTTGTCGCAATGGCGAGGGGAGCTGTGCCTAGGACGAACCGGAGTATCTGAGATTTTGCTGTGCTAGGATCTCCGACCATGAGCATATTGATATCTCCTCGGATGTGTGTGCCATTGTCTAGATTCTTTTCTGCCCCTCCTAACAAAAGTAGCAAGACTGCTTGTTTGATATAATCATGCCCGTAAATAGAAGGTGCGAGGGACTCCGAAAGAAGACGGAATATATTTGGCCTTTTGGAAAGTTGATTAATTTGGCGGATGTCAATGTCGGTCAACGGGGTTTGAGCGATGCCACCTCCGGCTTTAGATGACAATAAATTGATATTGTTTGCAACAATCAAAGTCCTTGTAACTATGTGAGTACAATGTCATGGGTTGTTCATTGAATCGTAGCTTACTTGAACCCGCCTCCACTACCGCCACCTAAGCTACGATAAACACCGACTAATTGGATGCGATCTCCTGGTTTGCATCTATCCACCAAATCGTCGTCTAGAATGACGTCCGTACTCCGCGGAAGTTGACCAGCTGGAGCTCGTTCCGGCATCTCTTGGATAGAAATCCGTTGATGATCACGGAACAAACACCACCCGAACTCAGTTTGAAGTGGATTGCCATCATCGTCTGTTTGTGGGGTGATAGAGGAGGTTGGAGGAAGATTGGACGTGCTGGTGGCATCTCTGTAAGCCCTCTGGACCCATCCTCCAGTGGCGGCACAGTAGTGAACTGAGTTGAGCATTTTTGGTCGAACGAGAGAGCATCTTGTAATGATGCCTTCAAGGGAGATCATGCTTCCCAAATGAGATGCCTTCAACGTTCTAGGGCTGACATGATGATCGCCCAAAGATCCACTGAAGCCAACTTTGTACTCTTTTCCGTCTATAACGTGCTTTAGAGGGTCTCGGACTGTCTCAACTACATGAAGGAGTGCCTTTTCCAGTGCTGGGAGATTGTCTGTGGGTTCCTTGAGGATACTAGAGGCATTGTTGGCCGAAGAGGTCAATCGGGAGACATTTCAGACATACGCTGTAGCAAGTTCCCTTTTATAAGTTCGGAGATCATCGAGATTGATGATAAGACGGGTCTGGTCTAGATTTAGCATACGGGTCACTTCATCCTGGTAATTGTGCGTGTTATCCTCTAGAAATTCCTGGTAAGGGCGTGCACGACTATCTAAAGCTTCATCGGGCGGCGTTGGGTCGTCCAAGTATGGCGCAGCCATTGTCGGAGATCAAAATCGTGGACAAAGCAACCTATCTTGTATCGCTCGCCCACCTACTTCTTGTCAGACACACGTTCTTCTTGTATATTTTCACAATGTCACGACCAAGTATGGATTCTAGCTGGAAACAAGAGAGAAAAATCCGTTGACGCTGAGCCTTGCCACTCTGCAGATAGGATGGCTGAGCTCAAGCTCGACCGCCTTAATCAGTATATACATCTTTTCCAAGATAGATATACGACTCATCTTCGACAGACATGTTGCGCGTCTCCGGGATGATTTAGTGAGACCGAGGATCAGAGTTAGTGAAGCCGCCATGAGTCTTATACGGTACGCCCGCACCACTAGAGACCCCCTGGTGCGTTCTACAGGTTCATTTTGCTTCGTATAACTCGCTAAAGACACGTATACCGTAGCTACCTGCCGTCTGGGGCACCGTCGCGAGGGATGAAGACCCTTTCCATCAGGAGCAGAGTCGTAGTACATGCTGTGTAGTCATTTGATGGGTGTATACTACTGAGACTCTTTCACGCACATTCAAGTAATTCCTATTCTGGCAGGGGTGCTTGTCGTCCGTCATTCTCCTTCGACGATTCTAAATTGCTAGACTCTACAGACTCGTGGAAATGTGCATCTTCAATTGTCATTCCTAACATGAATTACATCCTCTTCATGCCATACCCAACCTTAGAATGCTGAATCTCGGACCGCTGTAGAAAACCGTTGCTTCGGCTCCTTCGATACGTATTAACCAGGCTTCGGTGTAAATCTACTTGGCAATTCCAGAGTTTGCGGTTCCAGCAACCTCAAACTGCCTTGCGGTGGAGTTAATAGGGACATCTAATGTAGCGTGTGCCGAACTCGACCCTGTGGGCTTGGGGCGATGGGTGTCAACGGCGTCGATGGGAACTTTATATCTGTCTAACGGTTAGCAAAGTGAGAGAAGTCTATATATGCAACTCTACCTTTCTTCATCGCAACCGTAAGCCTTCGGCGTGAGTTTGATTACTGTATGAAGAGGAATCTTGATATATGGTAGATCATCTTGAGGCAAGTTGTGGAAATATGCATATCTACCCGAAAAACACCGGTCAATACCATTACTCCCCACCACGAAGGTACGCACAAGCACCGAAGGATTGCCTGATGTCCGACAATCAGAATGTTATCCTGTCTCTCCAGCTCCATGATGACTGGCTCTAGCCTGACAACAACGTCTCGATACGATTCTCCACCTAGGAGAGTTAATATTTTACCTCATTTCACATCCATACTACATACCTCGGTATCTATAATTGAACTTATCATCATCCCGATTTGCAAAGTCCTCGGGATATGCTTCCTGGTCCAATGAGCTATCACCTTCATCACCGATAGTTTGCCACTTACTTCTATTTCTTCATAGGTCATTCCGTCGCATACACCAGCATCCAACTCGTCAAGAGATTTCCATGTCAGTTTGGTGAACGGTAGATATTGGGCCGTTTGAATAGTGCGCTGAAGAGTTGAAGTCCATACAGTCAACGTAGCATCACCCAAATTATCCTTAATTAGGTTTGGAAGCGCCGTGGCGTATTGCAGACCACGAGGTGAAAGGGGAGCGTCACCTCCTATTTTCCCTTCGACATTATACACGCTCTCTCCATGCTATACGATCATTATCGTGACAAAATCCCGTTACTATCGCAGTACCGGACCCAAATAAGCACACGTACCCTTGACATGAAGATAGCTCTAGGCTTTAGATGCAAATTCATAAGGTAGAAAGCAATCCGACTCTGGAGATAACCATGGATCCTGCCTACTGTCACTTGACTACCCACATTCGCGATTCGCATGTATGACAAGTGCGGCTCGGTGACAGTCTCGTATACTGCCTCGTACTGCTTGATGCGAGCTAGAAAGTCCGCTCTGGCCACCTCTCTTGACATGTTCATATAGTCTGGGTCACCGGCGCTGACTTTGAGATCCACGTTGGCGGCTATAATGTCTGGGTCGTCACACCAGGACTCAAGAAAGATGAGGGAAAAATTGGGTTCACGGGATACACGCTTCTCGATCTTGGCTCTACGGACAGAATTAGATTGAAGTTGCCTACGAGATGACGGAACATACCTTCTAGCCTTGGTGCTATTCGTGGCGTCTAATAAAGTGGCATTAGTCGTGCATTGACGAGATATCTCAACACGTTACCATGAATCGCAACATTACCACCCTCATGCAGCCATGCTATCAGCATTTCCAAACTTTCCTCGGCGAGTATTTCGCGCTGCCTAGTGGCTTCATCGTTCTGATTCGAGAAAAAGTTGGCAGAGTGAACCTCCTTCTTTCCAGTCCTGAGGTATTTTCAGCCTCAGGATATCTGAAACGCGCATCAACGTACTTGGTCGCCCTCGATTTCGCTTTGGATCGTCTGAGATTGCCAACGTTGAATACCTGCGGCATTGGAATAAATGATAGTTGACATTATGCGCATGAATTTGTACCTTAACATCGTACTCGAGCCACTGTAACTCGTGAGATATCGGCAAGGCATCAATCCAAGCGCATGCTCACTTGAAGATATCTGGTCAGCTTATTACTAAGATAAGACTTCCCGCGAGCGGGCAACCCGACCTGTACGTGCGTCAGGGGGTTGTATCATCAAAAAAATAGAGTCCTTACCATCGCTAGTACGATCTTTTCCTCAGAATAGTCCGGTCTAGCAACTAAGTAGATGAAGATAAGTGTACACCCCATAACCGAATTAAATTCGATCATACCTTTATTTCCTATTCCAACAATTGCTGGCGGTGGCGGCGATGAGGGCCGTGAAGCCTTACGACTTTGCAGAGTAGATTCGTCGAATTTGCGCATCCTATCCGGCCCATATATCAAAAATTCAAAACATAGAAGACCTCACAGCTACTCACATTGATCCACCAGCGCCGAAAAATCCTGGGCGCAGATTGCCACCACTGAGTTTGATCTCTGGTGCATCCGTCGAGCTAGTGGTCGGTTTGGTGCTACTAATATCATCGGGAGATTGTACTGTGTTTACTATGGGTCCCCTTGATATCTCCAACTCCAAAGCTGAGTCCACACGTTCAAGGAAAGTAGGTTGTCCACCTGCAGCAGCCTTTTTGGTTGGATCTCCTGTGCCATCTGTTCCTTCATGATGTTCAGACATATTCGAAATACCCTCAGAAGCCCTAAAATGACAACTGTGAGCGATTTGAGACTCGTTGGGATTGTAGTAATGGTCCAAAGAAGGAGAATAAGATGTTTTTATGTGGATGAGGTTCCGTCGACGGGCCGGCACGTGATTGAGCGGCGACATGAGACGGATCCGATCCGAATTCCCTGTTGAATGTCCGTAGAATATTTCTTCATTCCGTCCTGATCTTCCTGTCCTAGCTATTGAGCAGGTGGTCATATATATGCAGTCCCTCACGACGTCTATCACTCCTTTGCAGGGGTTTCATTTCACATTTCAGGACAACATTCCTGGGCAAGAAAAAGTCGAGCAATCAGCTGGATGCAACGTCTATGTCCTTCATCGCTTCCCAAAGGATGTCTTCGTCGATCCGTATGAACTAGAGCAACGAGTGCTTGACGGCGTCGCGCCCACCTTCAAAATCTGGGGAGAGACAGACTTAGAACTACCAGTATCTTCTGTAAAAGAAGGCTCGTCAGTGCTCCTAGGCCCTTTGTCTGCAGGGGTGCTTGAGTTTCCATTCCATGCTCGCTATCCAATCCCTTTGAGCAATGACACTCATGCTACAATTGACATTCAAAAACCCACTCTTATATCCGTATGTAAGAATACTCGTACGTGACCATGTTCCTACACTCCTCTTGTTGCTCAACGATCCATAGAGTCGAGAGATACAGACCACCAAGTCCTTCATGCCCTGTTCTCGCCATACGAGGTACCATTCGATGTTAAAGAATCTCAGATTAGCACTCGTCCCTTCACCCACGATTCGCCATTGACAATCCGAGTCCCTGCTGGTAATCCGAACCATATCCAGTTCGTAGAGCCCATTACTTTACTAGCGGTCTTCGTCTCGGTTTATTACATTGGCCGTGCAATGTGGAAGTCGTTTCGTCGTCCTCAGCAAGCTCATATCAAACAGGAATAATACCAGAAACAACTATCAACTGCGTGGCATTGTACGGAATGGAATAATACACTTGGGAGTATCGCTCGACCAAGCAGATGTCCGTAGACGCACGGAAAAAGCGAGGGAAGAGAATAGTAGATATAGCAACGGGAGTATCAACGTCAAATGGGGGACTGTGAGATAAAAAGTAGAGGAAGAAATAAAGGAAGAACAGAAGCAGATATATGGTTGTCAAACGATGGCGCATTTCTTCTGTCTTTCCTTCATCTTGGTCCATCGTCCTCCCTTCATACTCTCACGCAATGCGAGTGCGAAGACGTCTTGGAGACCCTGTCCAGTCTTCGATGAGCACTCTGCATATTTGGCACCAATCTCCTTTGCGACCGCAGCACCTTGTTCCGGAGAGACAGGCTTTAGGCCCTGGGCACTCAGCATCCGTCGCGTATGGTCATCTCCACGTAGATCAGTCTTTGTTCCCACCAATATCATTGGAGTCCCTTCACAAAAATGGGCCACTTCCGGATACCACTGTAGCCGAGTAAATGAGAAACGATTGGAACAACGTTGTATAGAAATAGAACCAGGATTAATGAAAGTGTGATACACACCTTGTCTGTCACGTTCTCCAAACTCGTCGGGTAGTCGATGGCGAATACGATGAGGATAACACTGCTCTCATGATAGCTCAATGGTCGTAGACGATCATACTCTTCTTGACCAGCAGTATCCCATAATGCTAATTCGACCAATTTGCCGTCGAAGGGAACTGTCGTTAAGTACGTCTCGAACACAGTTGGGATATAGGTCTATCAATGGAGAACCGCCAAATCTGTGAGCGTAATAGAGACACTAGGAGCGGTTAAATAGTACCTCTGGAAACCGGTTCTCAGCGTATCCTATCAATAAACATGTCTTTCCACATCCACCGTCACCAACCTGTTAGGCAGGATGGGGATCGCAATCTTAGTTTACTGCGACGCCGACACAAACGGGAAAAAGGTTCATGAGAACTAGTATCATCGATACTCACAACAACAAGCTTCTTCTTCAAGTCCGGACGACGCTGCGATATTCTATCGGCGCTTGTAGAGCCCGCTGCTTGGTTGAACGCCCCTCCGTCTAGAGCATACGACGCCCGTGGATTTGACATTCAATTATTTGATGTCTTCTCCGGTGTTGGAGGGGTACGGTGGCAAACAGTTTGATTGGTCGAAGGCAAGTCTTACAACTGTGGCAGTCAATGGGACAACTCAAATTATGTAGGTGTATTATCGTCCAAGGCGGGTTTAATAATTCGATCTCTATCTACAATGATTGTGCGGCGACAGAAGGAATAAGACGCAAGCGTGCTAAAGCGGTATATAACGGTTGTAGACCGAGCCTTGTGCTGGGGAGAATTCACAGAGTACTCCAAAGACTCGACACACCACAGTCAAGGGGTGGAGTCAACCCACCAGTCATGCAAGAAAAGAAACCTGGCCATCGATGACCTCTACGTGCGCACATCAGACAAAAGAGATCGAAGGGATTAGCAAGATAATGGTATGAAGGAAGGGATGAAGGAGAGGGATGAAAGGTCCAAGAAGGTTGGTCGGTTAGATGAGTTGCCACTAGATATATCGGTAAGAATGAGAGTAAGTTGATAGAAAAGAAAATTACCTGGATGGGAACATAACCATCGCTGAGGGGAGCGATGGCTTGGAAGGCAGCAACAGAAAGATCGAAGCCCTGGTCTCCGTCGCAGCTGGGGCACACATCCCTATACGATGGGTGTTTAGGAATAAAACAGGTGCATAGGAGATGAGAGGACGTACGCAATCACAATTTCAACAGACTGTTGGTTATTGGTATTCGTAATTCGGACGCGCTTGCCACACCAATCAGACTTTTGACCAAGGTCTCCATAGTAAAAGGAATCGATTGCGCCAATGTAATCACCATCGCCGTGATAGTCTCCGCATGCACCGGCATTTCCGCCTTGGTAGTAGTAGGTTGCATGTCCACCTTGATGGAGATCACCATAAGGAGTGCTACCAGTGTTAGTGTTGTCGGTATTGCCGGTGTTACCACTGTTTTCAGTGTTTCCGGAGTTACCAGTGTCCGTTGCGGCAGGTGTAGCGGCATCGGAAGAGGAGGACGGAACGGAAGGATCGGTATACTAAACGTAAATGAGTAATGTTTCGACGATGCCGAGCACCGGGGACTTACAACGGACGTGTCGTCGTGCCATTCGCCATCATCGTTGGGGTCCTCGCAGATCGGAAGGTCTGAATCATCGTCATAGTCATAGTCATTGTTGTCCTGACTCTCAGAGCTGTAGGTAGGAGCAGGAGCAGAAGCAGGAGCATTCGAAGAGGTCTAGCCAAGAAAAAATAAGTACGGGTGGTCCGGCGGTGAGGTTGACAGAGCCTTACGACAACAGATTGGACGGAGACATTGCCGCCGCAAGTTAGGCTTGAAGGCGTGCATTCCGCGGGACGGCTCGACAAGGACTCGTCTGCCGTGAGGGGGTAGCAACAGTTCGTGTAGAAGTCAGAGCCTTGTTGGTTTCCGCAGCCCAAGGAGTTGTATCGGTTCTTGAAGCGCCAGTACGACTTTAAAACGAAGAAAACATAACACAGTTTAAATTAGCTCGTCACTTTTTCTTGGGCCGGGGCTTAGGCTTGCTCACCTCCAGCGGGGGCGACTGGGAAGACCAGTCAGCGAGGGAAATGTCGCCTGCCCTCTTGCTGATCAGAGTTGCCGGGTGAGCAGTGACGGAAGAGACAAGAAGAGGAGCGACCAAAAGAAGTTTTCCGATCATTTTTCAAGAGAAAGTGGGTTATAGAGAGTGTGGTTGTCGTCGACGGCGGGGGCACCTAGAAAGATTGAAAACGATGCGTCGTCGTCGCCGTTACAATGAAACGAATGAGTGGACTAGTTGGATGCTTTAGATATTTTGTGCAGACTTTTTGAGTGCAGAGTCAGAACTCACGAGAGGTTCGGTCGGGGTCAAGAAGGGTGGCGCTTTTTATAGGGCGGACCATGTCGCTAAACCGTTCTCATTGACGACGACGCGGCATCGCGGAATAGCTCAGGGAATAATTCAACGCAGTATATTGGCCGGTGAAACAAGAAGTTTGAAACATAAGGTACCTAGCCAACTGGCAGTAGTCAAAGACAAAAAGACAGACTGCGGTAAAAAACTACTGCGGAAAAAGGGGAAGTGTGGAAGAAAGAAGGTAGAAGTAAAGATGATCGCCATATTTCACAAGGAGCTATTTATTCCTTGGGAGCGTACTCGTGGAGGACGGCGAGGGCCTCATTGATCTTCATATCGAGGGATGGCGTATCCTCCAGCAAATGGATCAGCTCACTGTTGTCCATCTCGAGGAGCATCCCAGTGATCTTGCCGGCGAGGTCGGGATATTGTCTAGGACGCAAAGTCAGTCAACTTGCTCAACACAATGGTCGGTCGGCTATACGTACTCATAAACACGCATGTAAATGATTTCACCAATGAGCTGCTTCTGGTTTTCAGGAGGCGCACTGACGATATGGGCGACAGAGATTGCCGCTGGGTTGGGTTCCATGACAAGAGGCTTGCGCCCTCCAACCACGGGGAGTGGCATACCACCACGACCTGCACCAGATCTAGGGGTACCGTTTGTCGGAGCGCCGCCGCGAGGACCACTGGGAGCTCCTGCTGGGCCACCAGGGCGTGCTCCTGGGCCCTGACGAGCACCATAAGGACTCATCCCATAGCCTTGAGGCGCCTGTCCTCCATAGCTAGGCATGGGTGGCACTCCTGGCATGGGCCCACGATAACCACCGCGCCCTGGACCAACCATGCCGGGAGCATATCCCGCATAACCTCGCCCTCCTTGTGGAGGGAACCCAGGAGCGCCATAGTAGATTGGGCCGTTGATATAACCATTAAGACCCGCAGCGGCAGCCTGTTGCATACGGATCTGATTGCGTTGGGACATTTGGCTTTCGAGTTGCTGTCGACGAACGTCTCGGCGTTGAGCCAGGGAAACGTACAGAGGTTTAGTGCCGAGCATCTTGTTGTTCATCTCCGCAATAGCCTTAGATGCTTCATCAGGGGTGGAGTAACAAACGAATCCGAAGCCTTTGCTGGTTCCCTTGTCATCGCGCATGATTTTGGCACTTGTAATAGTGCCGAAAGGCTCGAACTCTGCACGCAGTTTATCATCATCCAAGTCATCCTCGATGTTTTTGACATAGAGGTTGACCCCCTGGAGCTTGGCAAGCCTTTCCATCTTCGCAATGTCAAAAGTACGGCGGAGCTCTTCATCACGCTCATTTCGTTTCTGAGCACGGCCAACAAAGAGCTTCTTGCCATTAATATCTTTGTCATGGAGTGCGTCGACAGCCTTTTGGGCCATCTCATGCGTCTCGTAATTGACGAAACCAAAGCCTTTGCTCTTCCCTTCCGCATCGATTTGGAGAATAGCCGAAGTGATTGTACCGTAAGGTTCGAAGAGCTTCGCGAAGTCCTCCTCATTTACCTCTGTGTCAAGGTTTTTCACGTAAATATTGGTGTATTGGGAACGAATCTCATCAAGCTTCGATTGACGCTCCTGGTACCAGTGAGATTAAGGTCGCAAGTAATAGAACACACAAACCTTGCGGGGGATGTGGCGACCGACATAAACTTTCTTGTCATTGAGCAACATTCCATCAACGGCCTTGATGGCAGCCTCCGCAGACTCGGAAGTTTCATAGTGTACGAACCCGTAGCCTTTGGAGTTCCCCTGCTCGTCCACCGCAACCTTGCAGGAGAGGACATTACCGAAGGCGGCAAATGTATCGTGGAGGGCCTAAAATCCGATAAAAAAAGGTACGCATTACATGCCACAACTAACAAATGCATACCTTGTTGTCAATGCCTTCGTCCAGGTTCTTGATGAAGATATTACCCTGACCTGTTTTGCGAAGGAGAGGATCGCGCTGTGACCACATAATGCGGCTACATCCTATCGTTTAGCAACCTAATCATCAGTAAAATGACGGGACACACCAGGGACGACCCTTGATGAGAGAATAATTAAGCTGCTCAAGTGCCCGTTCGCCTTTAGGAGTATAAGCCATCGCCCTCTTTACATAGACAAACACGAACCATCAGCTGAATTGAGGTAATTAACATAAGCATATCCAAGGGAGCGACGAGTCACCGTGTCACGACAGACACGGATGCTGCCACCGTCCGCGTCAGCAATCGCGTCCTCAGGGTGTAGGAAAAGGGAGCTAACCTAGCAACAGGACCAATCATATTGAAAATCTCGAAAAGGATGGCCTCTGTGACAGTCGGGTCAAGCTCGCCAACGTAGAGCGAGGCCGACGATGGTTGAGGCTTGTACGTCGACTGGACAGTAGCGGTGGGTGCGACAGTCTGAGAAGGCGCCTTTTCAAGCCCAGTAGCATCGGTAGGCTGTACAACTTCTGTTGCGGACATCGTGGCAGATAAAAACAAGTAGTAACTTTTTCTTGGATTGGAGGGGTCGTGAAAGAAGATATGGGTTTTCTGGTTTTAGTAAACGTTGGTCTTTCAAACGATTTTCCAAGTTTTTTTTGTAACTTTTCTGGGGAAGCGGTCGGGAGCAAGATGGCTGCTGGCTTTGCGCCGAGATTTGTCGCGCCTTAACTTCACAGCAGGGCCTTAGCATTGCCACCCTTGACTGAAATAATGTAAGATTCAACGAGCCAGTAAACAGGTTACATAATTCTGGTGGTAGTACTACGGTCTTAACCTCGAGAGAAATAACTCTTTGCACCGTTCACTGCCAACTCTCCTTTGGCCTTTTCGAGCGTGTGACCAGCTTCATTATGATATTTCCATGTCTATAACACGGTTAGTATTCAAGAAGGCGGAGGTTAATAATAGAAACCTTACCTTTTGGTAATAAATACCATTTCCGACGGTTTGGACAATCCAACCAATGCATGCGATAATGCAAAAGACGCCTGAAACGAAATGATGGCGCTGGAATGCTATTATGGTAGTGATAATCCCTGCGGTTCCAGTCCCCGGGATACCGATAACCATGTAGATGGAGAATAAGAGATGCCAGCCGCAGAAGAAGAAATATATATCTAAAGTGATGTTAGTAAGATGTCTACTACGAATGAAGATATCGGAGGCGTACAGAAATAAAGCGATTGGTCCTAGAAATGTGTTAGTAGAAAGGTAGAAATGCCAGATGGACAACTCACTTTCATATAGGCATTATACACGGGCCTAGGAACTCCAAAGTTAGAAATCCAGGTCACACATAATTAGGAATACCTACCGATACCACAGCAAGAAAGACAGTACGCCAATGATAGGCAAGTACCTATTACAGGGTTAAGTATCGATGTAACTGAACATATTTTTCCTTACGTTATAGCTCCGCTGACGTCTCGTACACCGTCACCATCCCCTGCAAGGATGACGAGTATTATCGCGACCAAGTTGACAATTAGTGTTACACCCAGGACAAGCCATAGCTGGAAAAGTCTTGTCATAGTCTGTTGGTGTGCCTCTGGTATTTCATCCTTGATAGAATGGAAGATAAGAGGGAAGACTGGAGGAGAGATGAGTGCGCCAACCCGACGGTCCGTGGGGGGATCATCTTACAGGGTGGAAAGTTGTTACGACCATGTTTTCTTATATGCTCAGACCTCTCGTGAAGAGCTGCTTCCCTAATGAATTTACGCCGAACAATCGTGAGCTCTAGGTAAACGCAAAGGTATGAGCTAGACGTACCGCGCAGCTAATTCTCGTTCTCTTCTATCTAGTTCAGCATTTCGAGATGCAGCTGAAGTAGGGTCTTGTTGGTGGAATTGGGACGTCGCAGTCGCTGGGTCGTCAAATGGGTTGCCGTCCAACGTGGCCGTCGACGCAAAAGGATTCTCAGTGAGTCGACCTAGTCATATTTAAGTTAAACAATGTGCTTTATTTGCCGTATTTTGCGTACTCATGTTGACGAGAAAGTGATGTTGCAGGTGTTCGAGGCCAAGTTTATTTGGACACAAATGAGCGCCGCCTCAACTGGCTGGCTGGGTGAGAAACAAGCGGTACATATCTTAGTGTGCTGAAGTGATTTACATGGTTGCTCGAATATCATGGATTAACACGGTCTTGGTGCTTTGACCGGGCCATTGACGTGCGCTGCTAGCTGTGACCATGAACTGCGATCTCGCGTCGATGACTGTGCAGCGAGGTCAGAGCCTAGCTACGAGACTTCAAAATATACCCACGAATTTGAGAAACCAGGCCACCATGATGACCAGGTATGACCTTAAATGGAGGTAATCCCTTCTTTTTGCCTGTCTCTGCAGGTGGCTCGAGGACATTCCACAACCTAATGTTATCCTCTGATGCACTGTGACGCCAAAGAATTAATGGCTAAGCCTCAAATGGCTGTTAAACTCACCAAACCATGAACTTGCCATCTGGAAACGCGGCAACACAGGTTACGGTTTTAGAATCAAGGGGATTGACAAGGGTACGCAGAATGCGAGGGTTCTGTGAGCTGGTGCCACCGAATTGTCGAACATCAAAGACATCGACAGTTGCATTCCGACGACCGGCTATGATCTCATTCCCCGTCGCAGACCAACATGCCTATGTTGATTTCAACAATCAAGCCATGGTCTAAGGAGATTGGACAGACCGATACACACCAGGGTGGTGCTTTTTCGTTTTCCAAACGACCAACATTCTTCGGAGCCCTTCTGTCCCATAAAAGGAGACTTCCGCCAAATGTCGCCGTCATAAGCAGATCATCGGAGAAGGTAGCATATTTAACTGGATCCAGAACGCCAACTCCATGCTTCATGCTGGGTGCAGCCGGTATCGGTTCTGCGAGTGATTTCTTCTCGGGAAGCGCTAGACCTAGGGCATTATTCGAGGGTTTAGGTGACGGTTGAGCAGACATATTGTTCATATCCACGTCATCATCAAAGAGTGGATCATACCCCTCTGATTTATTATCAGCTTCTGGACTTGGTGGTGGAATGTCGGCGGCTGATGGATCGGACTCAGCAGATGCCTCAGCTTCTCCTTGGGTAGGGGCGTCAGCTTCCTTTGGTTCATCCATCGAAGGTAGCGTCAGAATATTTGATTCTGGTGGTGTATACAGAAATTGGGGCCGTAAGCCCATCGCGGTGATTTGAGCCCCTGGATGACCAAAACGGCGAACTATACCCCCACGATCTAGGTCCAATTGCTTAATTGAATTCATTAGCATGAGTAGTATCCAGTCATTAAATTCCCACCAAAGCTTGACCATCATGACTCCCACTAAAGGCCGACTTCTCGTCTGTGGATAGGCATAATGTAGAGACAGCAGCTTCGTGCTCTGTGAAGGTGTAATGGACCTTCCCTGGTTCATGGCGAACGGTGTAGAGATATATTTCGCCATTCTTTAACCTCATTAGTAGGAGACATTGTGGAATCTCGCCACTCACTGCACTACCAGACAGGGCCCACAGTGCGTCCGATTGACAGGCCAGACTATACACTGCTGGAGATTCACCTGCATCGTATCTTTCTTGAGTGGTGGCTGGCCACCAGCACCGAAGGATACCAGCTCGCATCAGAGTGTCACCCAGCCCACAGTGGGATCTCTGTGGGGCTGTAAGGAATGTTCGGCCATTCACAGAGGCAATAAGGTCATAGATCCGTATGTAACCATCGTCAGAGCCGGTCAGTAGATGTGTCATACACGTAGAAGCAGCAAGCGCATTTGTGGGACTTGGGTGTGGAATGGCGCACACTGGCTCTATTGCATATGATTTGCACTGAAAGGGTGGTATTCTCAGACGTTCTCTTCGTATTGAAGCAGGTGATATAGAGCGTCTTGGTGGTTGTAATGAGGATTCCCGGGCTAAAATAATATCTCAGACGTGCAATTTTCATTTATTTAACCTACACTTCGTTATTTCTCTCTTTATATCTTTCGGAGACTTTCCGGGAAGAGAATCGACGCTCCTTTGGGCATCTTCTTCATCTCCTTCGTCTCCTGTCTCCTCTAATAGTTCCTTATTAGAAGAATCTCGTTAATATAAGAATATTATTTACCTTCTGAACCTTCTTCAGAATCTCCGGCATCAGATCCTTCTTGAGAAGAACTGTTTTCATCCTCGTCTCCATCTGCGTCTTCAAGCTCCATTTCCTCATCTTCATCTTCTCCTTCCGGATCTGCATCCTCTTCTATAATGTCAGCGTCTCTATCCTCTTCATTAAAATCTTCTTCCTCGTCACTCATAGCAATGGTCGATTGTTATGACAGGGTCTAAGATGTGATTGCCACCAATACTGCATGTGCTCAATTTGTGTATTACGATCACGAAGCTATTTCTCACTTGTCTTTTAGAGTTGTTGAATATTTATTCCGTTCCATCAATAGAGACCTCTTTGAAAACTATAATAATCGATGGTACATTTCACCTGTGACTACAGGGAACGAATGCTACATTGGGGCACTGTCAATAAGTTAGACTAGATGAAGAATAGTTAGGATAGAAGTATTAGTGTATGTCATATGGTCCCTCATGTATGGCGGAGATCAGATGGTTCGTATGACATTATCTGCTAGGCGAATGATTGTGCGCCTTATAGACCGAGCACCTTCCGCTTCTAGATAGTCCTCGGCGGCCTTCTCCACAACTCCACTCCAATCGAGGTTATTCAAACTGCTGTTCGTGGATGGTCGTGATAGGGCCATCTTGCGTTGCAACGCTGACAAGCTTTTGGAAGAAATCGCGATGCGCTCCTCCATAGTGAAAGGGAGAAATGCAACAACCGTTGAGACCCGAGCGATGAGAGAAGACTTTGGGCAAGGGGTTAAATCCCAAACAGGACGTAACAATCAAACACGTACCCCAAGCACATTGCGTAGACATGATCTGGCATCTCGGGCAATCTCTGCATACTCAGAAGATGCAGGTAATGTGTACCTTCTGGCGAAGCCAATGATCTCATCGCTTCCAATATTGCTTGTGCAGATCCAAATGGTACGAGCGGTGTTGATCACAGCACTATCTTGCACACGTCCTGTCTCCCAAGGAACTAGAAAGCCTTGGAGCAGCGAACGGTCCACGAGTTTCTCTATCTCCTTTAGGATCGTTAGTCGTGGATCTTTGCATAGAGCTAGCTTACATCAATGACAACTACACTCTTTTGGTTATCGTGCGCCATAAGGAAGTGACGCAATGTTGGAAACATCTGTGCCTGCAACCATTGAGTGAAAATCTATGCTCTAAGTGGATAACCAACCTCGCGCTCATTACATGACACGGCTCCCCAAATGTCCACTTGGGATTTGAGAAGAGTCATATTGATCGTATAGGAAGGTATACCAAGGAGCCTTCCCACTGGTAACTATGAGTTAAAGATATCATATATTTTAGGCCTTACCTCTTGATGCTAAGAGCGTTTTTCCGTGTCCCGAAGGGCCAGTGAATAAAGCTACAAATGGTAATTCCTTGTCGTCCTCCTCGTCGTCCAAGTACTTTGCAAGCCTCGAATGGGCAGAATAGGCACGCGCGAGCTCCTCTATGCCATTCTCTTGTCCAACGACAGTAAACTTGGCTCGTTTAAGTGCAATTTCAATTTCATCGTCATCATTTGGCATAGATGGATGCGAAACAGGGGACCGTTGTGCCTTATCCAAGAAATATCTGAGAAAGAGTAAGACGATCAATCTTGGATACGGCAGATATCACCAACTTCACTAAGGGATTAGGGGCTTGCGTTTGTGACGCAACAGCGCCATTCTCTAGGCCACTGGGATCAGCACCGTATGAAAGCAAGGTAGCTACGATCTCCTCCTGTTGTGGTCGGTTCTCCATGCTTCCTTCAGCCATGCTATTGATAGCAAACGCTAAGGCGGGCATGTCATTGGGACCAACAGTCTCGTTCGCGGAGGCCTGTCCAGTAGCCAAGAGACGGGCAACTTGCTCTGGCTTCGAAGACGCGATCGCAAAAAAGAGTTCAGGCTTATGGGTCGGTAGTGGTGGTGTTGGTGCTGTCTGGTTTGAAAATGCTGAGTATGATCGTGCAGAAAGTGGTCGCTTTGGCTCCAACGAAGCAGCAGACTGTACTCGGGAAATACGAGTTGGTGAAATACTCCCGGAGGATACCTTAGCGATGTCAGGTTTGGCTATTTCGCTTGTGGTTCACTTGCCTGCGTTTTAGGTCGTTGGGCACGCGTTCCTGGGTCTGCTGGTGACCAGGGAATTGGGCTGGGTGAATGGATGTAGTGGACTGAGCTCTTCTATAACAAGTGTATCAGAAACAATCCAATAATCAACGTCGATCACGAACCCTGGAGCTGCTGGAGGATACTGGCGGAGGGACAGTCACAGACGTCGGTCCAAAGCCAGACCATCCTGCAAATGACGGTTCTGTTCTTGATGCGGGAGTGGCACGAGATTCTATATCTTGCCTTCCTGTTTGCGAGTTCTGTCGACTAGAGATAGAGAGAGAGGGCCGTTTCTCAGGACTGGATGGTCGGGTGAGACTCAGCTCATTCTTGGCCACCCCTCGATTCAATGGGACGGAAGACACATCTGTATAGTAGTATGAGCAATGTCTAGTGAGGCAAATTGAACATACCAGGAGGCTGTACAGATGGGAAGAACCCTTGACTGCCATATGTGGACTAGAAGAGGCGTGAAAGACGGCTGGGGAACGAAATTCAGTACTCACAAGACGTAGTGGCTTCATCCACGGGCGAGCTTCGATTTGAGCAGGACCGGGAGGATCCTCTTCCCTTGCGAGTTCGTCATTCACTTCGAGATATCCGTCCAAAAAGGAAGGACTCTCTACTTCATCTGGGGATACCTTGTGGGTATCTGGTGATGTATTTCGAAAGGAGAATATACCAGCTCGTGGTGATTTCAGTAGTACTTCAGTGGGCTGTATTGCGTCTTGAGTCTGTGGGGCGTCGGGTGTGATAGGGGATCTCCTTAGATGAGCCACTCGTTGGCGCAGCTCATTGGTTACGAGCTGATAAGCCTTCAGAAATCGCAATCTAGCTCGTGAAGGGGGCTCGTTCTCGTAATCCACCGGTGTCTCTGGAGGCAGGGATGGGAGTTGTTCTACACTTGGGATTGTCGGAGAGAGGGATTCGTTTCGTGAGATTTGGGCTGCTGCTCGGAAGTCTATGGAAGTGGTTCTTGAGACAGATTGCGGTGTTGTAGAAGTATTAGCTCGGGGTGGAGGTTCTCCCGTAGCTGTGTTCTTGCGGCTGCGATTAATGAGCAACGAGGAAGCATAGGGTTTATTCTAAGGCTTGGTGAATAAAGAATGAAGGGTTTTAACTAAGAGACACACCAAACTGATAGAATTGGAATGATGTTGGTCATGAGATTTAACGATTAGCTCTTGTCCCGGTGAATTGGCACTGGGAGGTATAAAATCGACAAGATCCTGCGCTGTTTCATGCCAAGAGGCATGGAGGGAGACCCTAGACGGTACTGTAGCCGACAAAGCGATCTCCTGTTCGCTTGTGGTGTCGCTTTCGAAAGGGAGAGCTGAACTACTTTTAATGAACGGAGGTCGAGAATCATGAAGATTTGTTAATCCTAAGCCAGTGATGGTCTGGTCCGGGTCCTCTTCTACGTCCACATCACGATATTCGTCCAAGAGGCTATCGTGAACTAGACTGCCACGTACAGTGCCAGTCTCCGTAGGAGATGCAGTATTACCAAAAGTTGATAATGAGTGACTCCGAGCATGTGTTCCGGTGATCGCCGTAGTTCGTTCAAGATCAACGGAACCTCTGTGGAAATATTCGCCATTATCAAGGACATCATAAGGTTCATCCTGTTGGTTTGATTGGCGAAATATTGTCAACTCGTTATCTATTGGTGTGAGAGGAGACTTGATAACATGTCGAAAGTTGCAAGAGTCTTTAAACAGGCAACGCCCGGAGCTGTAGAACGGACAAGGTCGTGCTTCCTGAGGTTAGCTAGACAGTAATAACTACATAAAATGGCCGGCCGTAGAGGAACACTCACTTCGAACTTTCCACGGGGGCGAAACTGGCCTCTGGTGTTCAGATCGTAGCATCCCAAGGAGTCAGAATCACAATCCTTGAGGTTATATAACGTAGAGACCGAATTATAATCAAATATTGAGAATCCGGCACTGTCGTTGTTGGGTCCAAGCGAATACTATGGCAAATCTCCAATTCAGCTATCGGCGAAATGCCAACAGCTTGGGCATTGCGCCAATCATCACAAGACATTAAGGAAGTCAACAAAGGCGGTTTAATAGGATAATATGTAACATGATTAATCAAATATGGCGTCTATCTCATTCAAAGTCTTCTTGCGCCTTTTCTTTTTCTCTCGACTATGCCCATCTTGGGATACAATAATACCTATAGGCAGTTGAGAGGATTCGATGTCCAAGACGACATCGGTTGAAACGATTGGAATGTCTTGAGTATCTACATCGAGCATTATTGCATCTTCAAAATTGCCTTGTATAGTTTGCTCGTGTGGTGCTACTGTCATACGCGGTTCTTCTTGAATGAGAAGTTTTTGTGATTCAAATCTGTTGAGAGTCTTGCCCAGCTCCTCGCTTGACTCCTCGCCACCTTCCACCGCCGTGCCAGAAGCCAGTTCTACTACCGCGAAAGAAGGTTGAAGACAGGAAGATGACAACTTTGGTGCAGCACAAACACATCTTGTGTGCGATTCCTCCTTGGAAATCAGCGAGACTCTACGTCAATGAGACAAGGCTTACATCGATTTGGGATATCAAGTGATGAAGATCCTTCCAAAATTGTATAGATATTTCGTGTATCTCTGTTGTTAGGAGCCATATTCTCGCTGTGATACCCATAAGGACAAGAGCAAGTTGTAGAAATGAGATAGAATGCGAAAATCTCCCAAAGGACCTACGAAGAAATTAGGAAACTTTCTCTAGGATTACCCAAACGTACTCAAATACTCGATGGTATGCCTCACTAGCCTAGTATCGCGTGGTAAGTGAGGGACGGACTGATTGTAGATTGGCTTCCTACCTTGATATATAGGCCACAGAGGCTGCTTATTCGTTTCAGTATGTATTGAAGGAAGTATGTGCTTGGGAGAGCATCCCAAGGGGTGGTTTTCCTTGACTTTGTCAAGGGAAGCCTAGCTCTCAAGTATTTTACTTACCGAGTCACTGCCGATACAAGAACATGAGAGTAAAAGGCATTCCTAGATGCGTCTATAAGCTGAAAAAGGCTTGCTTCCTCTATGCGACAAGCAAAACGCCTTAGTTCGACAACGCCCCGCCAAAAAACCGCGTTTTTATGCTGATTTTTACTCTTGTAGACGATTTTTTGTAATACCTGAACTTCATTCGCATGACTATGAACAAGATTGGAGACCCTCCGGCTGTACGGGCGCAAAGCTTTGAGAAACGCGTCAATCGCTGGAATTTTTGTCGATTCTAGCTCATTTCTCGGCTTTTGGCGCGTTTCCGGTAGATGGAACCGTCTTTTTGCAGCTGGCGAGGTTGGGTGCATGAGCGAGAATTCCAAGTTTGGAGCTTCGACTTCAACCACTCTGAGGTCATGTCGTTCATGACACTGTTCTCGGTCCTATTTCGACTATCGACGTACTTCTATCTTCGAGTTATCCCAATTCACAGATGGGCACGGTTCATTATACCTGGCTTCTACTTTGGGTATCTCATCGCCGTCTTCTGGGATGTTGCGCCTGAACCAACGGTCGTGGTCATCCCAGAAAAGGTAGAGGTCATCGATATTATTGACTCAGAGACGAATAAATTGGTCGAGGAGGATGTTGTGGTGACGGGAACCGCCGTCGTTGCTGAACCAACGCTCAATGGGTATGCGAGGCCTCCACAGGCAATCCCATCCTCGGGCAATGTACGCGAGCCAATTGTTTTACGCTCTTAAGCTCACAGAATCCAGAGTACAATCGATTTTCTAGGCTCCCTACTGCTCGGCTTTCCCAGCAAGTCGCGGCTTCTCAACATGGCAGGAGTCGTGATAAACACGCTCCTCCTTCTCTCTGCGGCCGATTTTGCGTATACACCACTCATAAAATCGTACAATCCGACCTTTACACGCGTCGGCGCCATCGATGATTCGAGTGTGAAAATTCTTGTTCGTTATCCGGACTTGCAAGAAGGCCAACTGCGTATTGTATGGCAGAGAGTTCACGCTTTGAACACGCATGCGGATATTTGGAAAGGTTTGCTCCTCCTATATAGCTAATTTGCTGAGCTTCTGTCTTATATTTTGAGTTAGATGGCCCTGTCCTTGATATTGAGGAGGAAAAGGACTGGACAGCAATTGGAAAGATTTCAAACCTTTGGCCCTCTGCTGAATACGTCTATAGGCTGGCGAATCTCAACTCTACGTTCTTGCCGTACCCAGAGAAGCCCGTTTCCTTCAAGACGTTCCCAGATCCTCGCAGCTCATCCGGAACACGTTTCAAATTTATTGTTGGGAGCTGTATGGTGGGTATTTCTCTTTATCTAAGAGACCTTCACTCACCCTCAGAAGCTTCCAAACTTTCCTTACAACCCAGCGTTCCCAGAAAGAATCAAGGGTTTAGATATTATTTCTGACTGGATTGATTCGTTCAATCCAAAACCAGTAAATTCTCCCTCGACTACGACAGCTCCAGCCAGCCCAGTGGAAGAGGCGGAGTCAATCATCGCTGAGGCATCGGCTGCTATTGCGAGCGCAACCAATACCCCGATATCAGAGCTCCCCATCGTCAAATCGATTCTCGACGATGCGAAGCCTCGAGAAATTGGCCCGGAATTCATGCTTATGATTGGAGACAACATTTATGCTGACGTCCCGTACTCTACTGGCGGTGACTTAGAAGCTTTCCGTAAGCTTTATCGTCGAACGTTCTCTAGCTCAAGCTTTAGAAAGGTCTACGAGCGACTCCGTAAGTTTTTGCTATCCTACACTAAGATAAGGCCTGACATATAAACTTAGCAATATTCGGCATCTACGATGATCACGAGTTCAAAAACAACTTTGCGGGGGAAAACGACGAGAACAAGCCACCATTTGCAAACGCCTCCAGTGCCTTTGGTACATACTACGGAGACGCCAATTTCGACGGAATTTCTGATGTAAACTACTACGACTTCCGCTATGGCGACAACGCTTTCTTTGTTTTGGACACTCGCCGTTATCGGAGCGTTCCTGCTTCGGATCCCGAGTCCATGGACCTCCCTACAATGCTCGGAGAGAGGCAATTGCACGCTTTACACACATGGCTCGCGAGAGTTAATACCACAACTACCTTCAAGTTTATCATCAGTAGCGTCCCTATGACCTCATTGTGGCACGGCTATGACGGACAAAGTGATTCATGGGCTGCCTATAGGATCGAGCGAGACTCCCTTTTGGACGTACTTCAATATGTGCCCAATGTTTTCGTTCTCTCTGGAGACAGACACGAATTCGCCTTCGTGGAGCATCGAGGCAAGATTCCCGAAATCTCTGGTGAGAGCTGCAATGAAAAAATCGACCTGACGCTAAAGGGTCTTCCACAGTATCTCCTATTTCTATGTTCGCACTCAACTCGATGACTCTTCATTCAAAGAGCATTCGAACGATTGAAAAGACATACTTAGACACGATCTACGACGTGAACGGTGCCAGCTTGGAAGTAACCGTTACAGAAAGCATCCCTGAGGAAAGGGCTATCCATTATATTCCCTCGGGCAACTATAAATTGTCAGTACACTCCATTCCATTGAACTATGATTAACAACCAGTTTAGCGCATCGTTGGAAGTTGATACACGCAACTGGAAGCGCCCAACGCTGAAATTAGAAGCCATCATCGGCGGAAAGACAGCATACCGGTGCGTTGAATACTTTTCCTCATCAATCCGTACTTATATTCCTCTCCAGCTTTGAATTCATTGGTCAGCCTGTCGCACACTCGTATACTAGCTCTCTTGCCCTCTCATTTGGGGGTGCTCTCAAGGGTGTGCTCAACAAGATTGGGTTGATGCGCTCGGTCTTCTGAGTATAGGTTATTTGCCAAAAGGATATACAGAAATCGGGTAGTTTTCTACAAGATCAACGATTATTACACGTTCTATTAAGTAGTGCTTTGATAAAAACATGTATGTCTTCTGTAGAGGTTGGATAATGAGATCGTTTGTTCCCGACTAAACTTGGCGCTCGACCTTCTTCCTCTCATTACGAATGGCCACTCTTGTAAATGGAAGATATCCAGACGCCGAAGTTATTGTGACTGTTCGTGACCTCTTGCTACAAGGGAAACTGGATTGGACTAATCATCGGGATAGTTTGGCGATGGATGGTCGTACTCCAAGACAAAAATGGAGCAGTTTCGGGCAGCAGGAGGCTTTGAAAAACTGAAGGAACCTCAGACTCAGAAAGAAAAGCCCACTGGTACTGTTGTACCCAAAAAGGAGGATGTGAAGAAGTTGGTACGTCGCACTAGGATGATCGCACAAGAAAGAACGAACTGAAGATGAACATTGGCAGATGAGCGAGATGGAAATTTCCAAGTCGCTAGCTGAAAGCGCACTGGTTGCGGTGAACGGCGACCTGAAAGCTGCTTTTGAGTGGTTGATTTATGGACCAGCGTCGGAGACTACAACATCGTCCTGAAAATTTTTGTCGAGTGATATTTCAAAATCTTTTCTGTGATGTCTGCAGTGAGCTTCGCAAAAGGGCATAACCGAATTCCTTGGGTGTGTTGGGCCAGGTTGGGCCCAGCCTTATGATTATGCAAACCTGAATTGCCTCTTAGACTCCTCCACATGAGCACTAGGACGTCTGAACATCCTGGTAAATCGTCGAAAAAAAGGCGTGCAAAGGCAGCAGCCAAGCAAGTCCAAGGAGGTTCCCTAGCTGGTGCCTTGGACCCAGCACCGACCCCACCTGGACGAGCACATTCAAAATCACTCACAGAACTTGACGACGAAGCAAATAATCTTATTTTGACTGCATTTCGTATTCAATCCCAACGCGACGGCAGCGAAACTCCTCCAAAAGTGTTTCCACGCTCCAACAGTCTTACAGGACCTTCGCTCTCTAGAATGTCACTCAGTTCTATTATGCCATCCCTTTCCGGGTTGTCTCTTTCTCGTACGACTACGAACGAGGAACGTCGCGGCCGTACAAAGGATAAAGCCAAAGGTGATGGCGTCTCGTCCAGGGGATCGTCCAGATCCGCTCTACGCAGTATGTCGCCCTTTCGTCGTCGTTCACGTACTCGAGAGAGGTCCCCATCCGTTGAAGCGCTCCGCCGGGATCAGTCCGACTACGACTCGGACACCGATTCTGGCCGTAATGTGCGTGCGCCACGAAATGCGTTTGCCGATCGGGACTCTCCAAGCGACTCAGACGAGGAGAATTCAGACGATTTATCTGACGGATTTAATGAGGAAACGGAAGATAACACAGAAAGAAATGCGGTTATTGAATTAATCGATAATTTCGAGGAAGCAGCCGATCACGAGCCAGACCCTTTGGGAGAGGGCGTGAATGTGGTACGCCCCGATGAACCCCTCTTTCAACAACATGCTGCACCGGGAAATCCTCGTCGCAAACGTACGCTCAAGGGAGATGTATTGCCCTTGGAGTCTAGCCCTGCTCATTTCCAGAGGAATCGCTGTTCGGTCACACTCACTCACGGGGACCCTGCGTCTCACTGCGTCGGAAGATCTAAAAGGAGATACATGGTAGCAAGTGATCTTAGTGAAGAGAGCAAGTACGCCGTGGAGTGGGGCATAGGAACTGTCCTGAAAGATGGAGACGAAATGTAAGGTTTTGGGCTCGACTTCGAGTTCGAGGTATCAACTAAACCTGCTTTAAAGGACAATCGTCACCGTATCAGAGACGGATACTAAATGTACGCCTCAGCTATTGTCAGACAGATGGTGAATTGACCTTCTCCCACAGTGGATGATGGACAAAATTCTGATAAACTGGCCAAAATTCGTAATCAACAAGACGTATGCTACTATTTAATAACTCGTGGCTCATCTAACCAGATTTCAGAGACAAGCACTCGCATATCTACTAAGCCGTCAAGCTACCGCCCTGTTACAAAGGACCAAGCTGCACGTGACTGTTACATGCCAGGCTATTCATGCGAAGAACAGTAGACACGCCCTGTTGGGTATGCCCCTCATTTTGGTATTTTCTGTCAGTCACTCAACTGTCGATTAGACCTCATCGACGCGATCCAACCTATTATGGTTATCGTTGGATCCCGTGGTATTGGAAAGTTGAAGGGGTACGTATCCTCCATTATTCCCAGAAATGACTAATTGTAACCTACCTCGACAAAGAATCTTGCTTGGGTCCACTTCACACTACCTCATTCAGGTGAGTGATACTCTTTGTTATGGTTTTGGGCTAAACCTATGATCGCAGAAATCGTCTGTTCCCGTGATGGTCGCACGTCGCCGATTGAAACGCCCCACGCGGCATTCGCAAGCACCTCCACGGCGTACTAATCCGGTCCCACTCGCAAAGGCCAATATCGAAAAGGCAGGGACCGGAAGTGCTGAAAAGAACGTGCAACAGATCCGAGATGAGATTGCTCAAGAGGAGGCTAGTCGCAAACAAGTTGGAATCGCTCCAACACTCTCCCCAACGTCGCCAATATCCCCAGCGATGGGGACAGGCCTCCGTGGTGCGGGAGATTCTGATACTGAAAGTGAAAGTGAAGAAGAGCAGGAGGGAGTGAAGGTAGCTGGGGAACCTTAATTTGTGCTGTCAAATCCGAAGATTTTTAGAAGGGGATAATGTATCACCGCTCTATTTCTGATTTCAATAGTATCGAAATTTTGACTGGTATCGTTTTCAATCTAATCGCCCACTTTCTTTCCACATCTCGTAGAGAAATCCTATACCGGTAGGATTTGATGGGGATCCCCTCAACTCTTTCTTGTCCAGAACATCGAACTCGAGTCCAAATGCTAGATAGTGAGCGAAGAGTGAGTTGAGATGAGGTTCGATGCGAAGATGAAGAATGTCTTGAAAGTGGGCTTGATACATATGTGCAAAAACGCGAAGTAATTGGCGATACATGTGTTTGCCTGTTGTCGCTATTTTAGAAAAATATATGATAATTTGAATAGGGATCTACTGACATGTAGCAGGGAATGTGGGCGGGAATGGAAGACCAGCTTTCGTTGGGAAAATCGACTGGTCTTGCAACAACGCTTGGATCCAGGTGAATACATAGTCAATGTAGGTTGCTGCAGGTAACTTGACATGTTTATTGTTGGAGTCTATCCAGGTATACACGAGCCTTGCGGAAGTCAATATGAGTAAACAAGGGGGTGACGTTGCATACTGGTCACCAGCAGTCATTGTAGGACAGTTCTTATGGTCGCATCGCTCCAGTATTGCTTCATAGAAGGTGTTTATATTGTTATAGAAGTCGAACACTGAGCAAGAACTTTAGGGGGCAAAAGATGTGACAAACAAGCATTACGTACTATTGAACGCAACCCATTCCATTACATCCAGATATTTTGGAAGGGCTACGAGTGTCTTGAAGCTACCTTTCACTAAACTCGCATCCACAAATGGTCGCTCAAGAAAAAGTTTTGGCTGCGTAGGTTGAGCATAGGTGACCAGTTCTCCTCTACTGGGTCCTTGAGTTGATGCATGATGGCCGGTTTGATTTCTCGGAGTATCTTTGCGTTGGGGTTGGGAAGCCTCGGCTGTCGGTGTGGTAGGTGTACTCCCCTTACGACCCATTGATCGCCTAGTGGACTCATCAAAAGATCTCGAAGGAAGTATGAGTAGGAGCCCTTACTCACCCAAGAGTGTTAAAAAAGGACATGATTAAGAGTAGAGTGACTTAGTGAACGGTAAATATAAGAATGCAGTATGTTCAGGAGAGAAACACGATAGCTCGAGGTATATGAACAGTATTTTGAGTGTTTCTAGGAGGACGTCAGACTTTGGGCAAGTTGTGGTTTTCGGCAAGTTGGCTGGACCCACCCTTCCCCAACCCCCTCGATGTCTGCTGAGGAAAATATCCCAGTGTTCCCAGAATTAACGATCCAGGATATCTTCAACTGCCAAATATCTTCATGGTATCCTAAATTCTCAAACATATCGATGAAAACGACCATAATTAGGCCACTCCCTGCGGCCTTTCGCGAATACCTCCAGGCTGATGGAGTATTTCCCCCGATAGGGTCCAACGACAGGTGAGAGCTGTCAAAGCTGACAGAATAGGCATTAATAAATTAACAAGCGAAGATGGGCAAGAGCCAGATGATGACATCGAGAACAGCAGCGGTTCAGACGAAAGTCCACTGAACAACACATTTTCGTTCCCTGATCTTGATAAAACCATCCGTACGGTGATCGAGGACTATGGTGCAGTCTTCCCAAAATTGAACTGGTCGTCCCCAAAGGTAAGATTCAATTTATGTACATCCCGAGGAGCTCACTAAATATCCTTAGGATGCGCAATGGATCCTCTCTACCTCGGAATTTTTGCGTTGTTCCAGTCCGGCGGATGTCTACCTCTCTCTAAAAGCCTCTGACTTTATCCATCACGACCTCGATCCAACAAGTGCATTTGAGGGGATAAGAGATCCAAACCCAGTGTATGACCTTGAACTGGCTTTGCGGAAATGGTACCACTTCGATCGTAGTCGCGAGATGCGATGCTTCGTACGTGATGGAACTCTAATTGGTAAGCCACTGGCATTAAAAGGATAAAATCTGACTCTAGTAGGAATAAGTCAACGCGATGCGGTATACTACGACTTCCTTTTTTCCTCTTCTATGCCAGAAACTATCATGCAAACAATACAGACGTTTTGGGAGCGAGACATAAGAGACCAATATGGCTCAACTTCGAGCTGTAAGTATCCACATTCATCCCTGAAGCTGTCTTTGAATGCTTTGCAGATGTCGTGGATGTTCTTCTGACTCGGGATTTCAAACGCCTTCATATTGTCGATTTCAACCCGTTTATTGCCAAAACAGACCCCTTACTGTTCACTTACGATGAACTTCGCACCATATTTATCGCCAGTCGCGAATCACCCTTTGCACCAGTTGTTCGCATCATAGACAACCCGGCTCATCCGTACGCAAATGTCAACGCACCTAGATACCAGCACAATATGGTACCGCTGGATGCACTCGCTTTGAGCCATGGACGAAATAGACCCGACTTTGCCAACGCACTTGCAGAGGCCGTGAAAGAAGCAAACTCAGCATCGGCATAGGACGACAAATGTATACACTTGTACATATTTACAGCCTGTCTCGTCAACCCCTGAGTTCAAGCAGCGTAGTCCCAGCTCTGCATATTCGGATTATAGTCTGGGACCTTTGACAGGAATTCAAAGGGGTCATTAGACTGTTGCTCCTGGAGCATGTTGAAGTTATAGTTTACTCCATCGATTGGCATTCGAAGTTGACCAGGCACTTCTTCTATCGGAGCAAATTGCTCAAGAGCTCCTGACGAGAGGCTCCGGAAGTATTCTAATAGAGTGGCATCATCGATATTTGCTCCCTCCGGGGGTACTGGAGCTGGTGGGAGTTCCAATTCAGGGACAGGATTGAGGGGGTCATATCTTTGCTGTTCTCGTTCGACTGATTTGAAATGATCCTGGAGTGTTTCATGGAGCTCTGGGGTTTCAGGAGATCCTGATTCTGCTGTCCCTGCGCTCGGGGAACTCTCTTGGGACCTTGGTTGGGAGAAAACGATGTGATTTGTTCCGCTGAGAATAGATAGTTGCTCTTGTTCCTGTTCACTTGGCAATGAATTTTTCCCGGATTTGAAACTAGCGAATGCTCTTTGTGCGAGATTTCGGAACTTGAGGACGATTGGCTGTGACGGGCGTTTCAGATGTCTGAAATACGGTGTGATGCAGAGACTTACGAGTGCGGTCGACATACGAACATTACTCCTACATTGTTCAAAACAGCTACACGCGAAGTCAAGCTTCATCAGCGAACTGGCTGACAGTGAAGAGCCTGGTGAGCGAGTAACTAATGCGGCCAAAAGAACCTGAAGGCAGAAAAGGTCAGCGAGTAATGAGAGAGTAGAACGAACTCACCGTCGCCGAAAATGCATGCAATACCCAGATATAAACTCTCGGTACTATCAATGAATATTGTTGAAGCAAGACATATGTATTGTGTATCACAATACAAGCGGCTCTGATAAACAATTAGACACGCATGAGAGAAAAGAGAACGCATACTTGTGAACAGCAAGCACGGAAGGCGCAAATCGGTGCTTGAGCGGATCATTGGGATGCTCTCGAAGAGCGGTTAGGAAGGCACTCCGGTGGAGATGTAATATCGCTGTTCTAGTTAGGACAGATTCACCGAATAGAAACTGTGTGGCTTACTCATTTCTTTGTACCCATGAAGCGCATATTGTTGAAGAGCTAGTAGCATATCCGGATTTTGACTCTCGGGTGAAGGAGTGATGGGTTCTGGCATCTCAAAATCACGAATATCTTTGTCTAATTTTAGAAGTGTTGCGTATGACGGTGGTTTCACAGCAAGGGCTTCGGTGATGACTGGCAAGATACAGCTGTCGATGAAGCGGTACTTGAAAACTTTGTCTGCATGAAGAATCATGATCAATAAGGATATTCAAGTCCCAAACGACACATACGTTTAATCTCTTCATCGGTTTCTTCAGGAAATGGAGTGTCACTTTGCCTATAGGAATGAAGGTTAATCAAGGTGCCTACGAGGGCCATTTACGCCTACCTGTTATCAATTGATGTGGGTCTACCATAGAAGAGACTCTGAATCCGGTCTAAGCAAACGATCTCCCACCACAAACGCGAGCGGCGCTGTCGTTCCTTCGGCCTCTGATCAAATATAGGGTTCTTACGATCTTGAAAGGTTTATGAGTCACTATAACCCCAAATAGTAAGAATCGTACGAAGTCCGGTCTGTTATGGATGGTCAGTGGATAACGCAAAGGTTATTCTACGCAGACCTACACTTTGTGCCATACGAAGTAATAGACCAGTAGTAGCCCAGCTTCGGGCAGGACCTATCAATATAAGGAATTGGTTCACGGAACATATATTAGATGTGGACATACCGTCTGGATCGTCACTAAACAAATGAAAGGCGCAGGTCATCCCCTAATCTAGGTGAGAAAACGTCACATGAAACTCAAGTTAGTACTGACAATGGCTTGACACGATGTTATGGAAGGGGTCTCCCTGCATGAATAGTTTGGCTAAATGGAATCGACAAGGAAGAAAAAGAAATACTCACATGAATTCTGACATTCCAAGTGCCCCACCACCGATCTTATGGAAGCGATATGCATGTTTCCACGCCTCAGTCACCTCCAATTTGAAATCCAGGAGGGTTCCAACGGAAAGAACCATGAAAAGTAATGATATGCGATCGAATGTGATGTCTCTCCAAGTTTCTGATGCATATAAAGGTTCAAATATCTCATCAAAAAACTCTTGACGGCAAACTGGTGCTATCCTAATGAAGTGTAAGCAATGATAGTGGCCAGAGCAACTGAAACTTACAGCCACGTCCCAAATAGGAAGTAATTCTCGCAGAGTGAGTATGCAATCTCTCTTGGTGGTGCAGCCGTACGCAAGGCGGAACGAGCGTTCATAGAAGCAGTCTCAGGGGATTGACTGAAAACAAAGATACGTCCTAACACAAGGAGTTCCGCAGGCATCTCTTCCCGAATGCATCTAATCCGGGCTGCCTTGAAGTCCTTTATATGGGTATCTCCCATAAGGAACTCACTTGATGCCGTAGACCCCAAGAATGTGGTGTGATTCCCATCTGCAGAAATTTTGAGGGTACCAAGACTATCGACCAGCTGAGACTGCATATCAGACTTGTCTATGCACGCCGATACCTGGTTCTTCTTTTTGAGTTCCATCAACTCCGCATGTAATACGTGCTCCGGGCGAGCTACTGATTTATCACCATGGAGTACATCGAGAATGGCTTGCCGAAGCTCCACGATGTGGTCCTCAAGTGCTTTGTTGCGTTCCTGCATTTCACGAATTGTTGCAGTCGCAGCGGTCAGCATAAGTGACGTTGGATCAGTTGGCGCCTCTATAGAGGTTGCTCCTGAACAGCGGTCTGAAACGCCCCTCTTGAAGCACGTTGCACAAGGAGTCTGTCGATTGCACCTCAGCTTGAGTCTACGAATAGATCAGACCGCGGTGGACTTTGCATCACTTCACACACCTGCGACATTCAAAACTATATTCCTCAATGGGTTTACGTCAGACAATCTCCTGAGAGATGGATGGGGTTTAGCCTTACCAAGCCTGTTAGATAAGGTGTTAGATCAAACCAATTCATATCAAAAGAGGATAAGGGAGTGTTCGAGGGAAGTATGTTTGTGTGAAATAGGCAGCTGGTCTCTCACCTGAGGAGCTGGTCCTCTCCGAACAGGACGCGTTGTCGAAACCTTCCCCGCAAGTGAATGTCGCCCGTTTTGATCATTTGAGTCCAATTGTGGGTTCGTATTGCCGTTTTCTGTGTCTGCCATTGTGTGAAGATTCGAACTTGGTGAGAACTTGACCTGAAAGAGAGTCAATGATGTCCAAACCCTCTGTTACAATATTTCTGGTATTTATTGACCTTGATATACGATATTCGACACAGGCCACTGCAGAACTTGGTTGCGTGTCGGGTGGCAACTAGCGAAGGGCTGTTTGTCCACCACCTCTTCCATGTAAGTCATCACCCACCAGAAAGTCATCGTTCCTTACGCGTCTTTTGTTTCAAAGGGCTGCTCTAGATAAACTTGCAATTCGTGGCATTCGCTCCTTCGACGACAAGCGAGTTGAAGTAATCCAGTTCTTCTCGCCCGTCACTGTTATCGTTGGTCAAAACGGAAGCGGTAAAACCGTAAATATACGGTACCATTTATCTCTCTGAACACGGACACTCAACCCGTTTTCCAGACGATCATTGAATGTCTCAAATATGCAACAACAGGCGAACAACCACCGAATACGCGTGGTGGAGCGTTTATTCATGATCCTAAAATGGCTGCTGAAAAAGAAGTCAAAGCTCAAGTTAAGTTACGGTTCAGGGCAGCCAATGGAAACCCTATGCTCGTGGCAAGGAGCCTCTCAGTCACGATGAAGAAAGGTAGTGGTATGACTATGAAGACACTAGAGTCAGTGCTATCTGCACTGTCTAAAGACGGCGATGGTGATGGCAAGGTGAAAATGTTTTGCCACAGGTTATAGTTCGAGACTGACATCCCTCAGCGTCACACTATATCGAGCAGATGCGCCGAAATGGATGTAGAGATCCCTGCGTTACTTGGAGTCTCAAAAGCAGTATTGGACAACGTCATTTTCTGTCACCAAGAGGATTCTTACTGGCCACTGGCCGAAGCGTCGACTTTGAAGAAGAAGTTTGACGATATATTCGAGGCTTCAAAGTTAGCATTTGTTTATACGTCTTGCCTTCCTAACATGAGATTGCCTAGATATACCAAGGCCCTTGACGCAATCAAGAATCTTAGAAAAGAACGTGTTGCTGAGCTCAAGGTCGATAAAGAAAGGCTAGAAGGCGCACTGAGGGAGAAAAATCACTCTGATAAGCTCAGAGGTCGCATCGAAGACCTGAATGCCACCGTTGCTGGAAAGGAAGCGGAGTATCAGCAAGTCAGCGAGAGATCGGCAGCCCTAGAGGTTCAAAATAAGGAGTTTTACGAGAGGGCTACCCACTTTCGGGACATATTCCTTCAATATGAGGCGTCTCAAAGTCGGAAGCACCAATTGGAGATCGACCAGCGTGAGATCAGCGAATCGCTAGAACTTTTGGATGGTCAATATACCTTCGTTGCTCGTAATTGTTCAATCGCTGATTTGTTTATCTGCAGGCACGGATGTCGAACTCGAGGATCGGAGACGCGGCTTTGAGCATCATATGCAGGTTTGCGAGAATGTCTTCATACTTCATGCCCACTAACCCTTCCTCAGGCCCAAAAGGCAACAAAGGATCGGAAGAGTGCTGATCTTAGAGACGAAGAGGAGCGCATGGTTGATATGCGACGTCAACTCGGAGAAGAGCAGAGGCATGAGGGCCAACTGCTTGGGGAAGAGCAAGCTCACCACAAGAATATTGCTAGAAGAGATGCCCTTGTTCGTGATGTCAGCAAAAAGTATGGCTTGAAAGGCTTTGATCAAGGGATCTTGGAGAAAAATCAATTATCCGACTTTTTCTCTCGAATAAACGACCTGCAACGGCGTCGTACCATGGATTTAGAACAGGCCCAGGTTTGTATGAAACATCTTCGACTTTTGAATTCTAAGTTAACGTCACCACAGGCCGAGGGACATGCCAGAAACCAAGAATTCATGCTTCAGTTACAGAACCTCCAGGCTGGTATTGCAACACTCAAAGCAGAAAAGGATACTTTGAATAGCTCAATAGTAAGCAAGGGATCTGGGTTGTTCTGCATCTCACCTTGCTTCAGTCTCGGCGGCAACAAGCTATCAAGGAAGCTGAGACACGACTTGATGACATCCACGTGAAGTCATCGGAGCTTAGGGGTGTCTCCAGTGATATTGAACAGAAAACCAAACGGATGGCAGCCCTGCACGAGGAAATCCGTTCCAGTGATTATGATGCAAAACTGGAAGAGAAATCTAATGCCCTTCGCTCGTTGGAGACGCAAAGAGAACGACTTAGCAACGAAATGACTTTGAGCAACCAACAGATGGAGAGTAGAGCAGCTCTCTCTCTCCGTAAAGACGAAGCACAGAAATTGGAGCTGGAAATCAAGTCGATGTGGGTACATATTGTTGTCTATGATATCCGTCTAATTCTTCAAAGTTTGGATACCCTAGCTACACGCTATCAACAAGTGATGGGTCGAAAACCCCGTGCAGATGATGTTGACCGAGACCTTGAGCGAGCCATCCTGTCAGTGGTGAATATTCTGTCCATAAGTGACTAATATTTTTCAGTGAGAAGGAGAAAGAAGTGAAGGAATTGGAAGGGGAGAATAACAGCGCCAATCGGAAGCTCGCCCAAGTGGAGGGTAACATAGCAAATCTCAAGGCACGACAGAGACAAATGGAGGAAGAGGTCAAAAGTCAGTGATACCCTTGTATCTCGTTGCATAGTGCTGATACCAGACAGCACTCGAGAAGAAGCTGAATTCTGCTCGCGGCGATCATCCCTCTGTTAGTGTGGCACTCGCTGATACGCAGGATCAACTTTCGCTCTGCCAAGAGTCAGTTCTGTCTTCGGACTATACTTGGTCACTCATCATGCCTACAGGGAAATAGCAAAGAACACCGACTCTGGTCGCTTTTATCAAGATATCCTGAAGAAAGGGCGCAGCAAGAAGGTCTGCAATGGTTGCAATCGAGACATCAAGGACGACGAAATGGCTGCGTTTGAGAAACATGTGTGCTGAAGTAATTGTTCTCTTGAGAGCGTACTGACATACTTCCAGTTGTCTGGTCTTTTGAAGAAGGATACCTCAGCCAAGCTGGCCGAACTTCAAGAAGAGCTGGCCATCTGGCAAGCGGATCTGGCTAGGCTGCAACAAATGCTCCCTATGGAACTTAACTGTGATAAGTTGAAGCAAAACGACATCCCAGGTCTCATTCAAGAGCAAACCGAACTGGAAGGAAGCCTAGATGAAGCAAATGCAGAGTCCGCCTCCTCTTCTGAGAAGTTAGAGAACGTCCGGAGTACGCTGAAGACACTCCAAACGCTCAAGCAACAGGCAGGAACCATCTCCACCCTCTCGCAGAAGAGAAGCACAGCTGTACAATACGCTAAGAACCTCGAAGAAACCCTTCGCGCTGGAAACGTAACGATGTCGTTGGATGAGATTCAAGCTGAACTTGCGAACATCCAGACAAAGCAGTAGGGTCTTTCCTATTATAGTGTTCAACTTAAGACTCACATCCCTACTGGCATACCCTTGATCGAGAGAAACAAGGCTTGATGAACGAGAGGGACCGCCTCAGATCAAGCTTGCATATGCTACAATCAGAGCTGCACCAAGTGCAGCTGCGAGAGACTCAACTTCAAAACGAGGTCAAAGAGAG
>WSTS01000339.1:0-10784 GCA_019627755.1 Serendipita sp. 411 | reverse complement strand
ATTCCAGATGAAAGAGAAGGGAGCGTATTTTGCGTGAGTACATTGTAGTTTTGGTGGAGTGTATACAGTGTATTATCTGAAAGTTTGCAAATCTACTCAGTCTTCTCTAGGGTTTGAATTTGACGGTGACACTCACTCAACGGGACAATATGCCTTGGACCGCTTCCAGCTGGAAAGCTGATGGATCCGGACTCCGACCAAGTGGTACCGCTTTTCGTCAATCGACGGACCTTGTCCGAGCCCAGATCGGCCACAAGAACCTCGTTATTATATCCAACAGACTATCTGCAAGTCAATCACTGAAAACAAGGTACTCGTAAATAGAGTTTTACCTGGTGTGCGTGAGCCGATAGTTGATTCGGAAGTGGACCCGAGCCTGAGAACTGAAGTGTTTGACCAGATCCAGAGAAACTGAGTTTATCGCTTCCTAGAGATACCAGGAATGCACTCCCTGCATTATAGTTTGACGCAGCGAGCGTTGTTCCGTCGCTCAGGACCTCTACATAGACCGTACCCCCGTTGGAGACCGACGTCCCGGTACTTATACTCGCTTTCGAGGTAAGAGATCCAGTAGTTGTATTTAGAAGCAGAGAATAAATCGCTCCTGTCGTCCCCCATGCTTCCCGGGTCGCATAGACGATGGATGAATTCGATGGATGGGTCGTTAGCCAAGAAGGACTCTGCACTCCTACATTGGATTGGGTGAGGTACGTGAGCGAAGAAGTTGAAGGAGTGAATCGTAGGGATGTAATGACGCTGGTATACCCGCCAACTAGGATCAGAAAGGACGCGGCCATGGGTTCCTGACAGCTTTCAGTGCTTTCGTTCTTTGGATGAGATGTGATGAATCAAACGAGACGTACATATACGCATATATATACAGCGTTCGCAATCCCTCTGTTGCATCGCGATGTATCCAAGCGGGGAATCCAAGGACTGAGAAGCCGAGGACTCCACTGCCGAGCGGTACTTCTTTCATATAGGTTGTGGATCCAGGTTCCGAAATTCTTCGTATGCCCATGTGCAGTTGAACATCGTCGTATAAAGAGTGCGGATAGCTATCCGGTACATCAGGCGACTACTGCTCACAACAGGAATCTCGATGCAGATCCGCAAAAGACTCGCATCATTCTAGGTATATCCAATGGAAATATAGTCAAAGAAGGCCAATTGAGGATGATCTCTGAATGTGGTCAGTTCTACGTGTTTGCGACCTTGCCGTACCACACCATACGTCGTCATGAAGCGCTATGAGGAGAGATTGCTCGAGGATTTGGCTTCAAATTGGTGGAAAATTCAGCTTAATCCAATCCCTCATATTTATAAGCTTCCAACGGAGTTACTATTGCAAATTCTCGAATATTGTCGCGAAGTGCCTCGTTCATTAGGCTCCTTGAGACTGTAAGTACGTATCTGATTTATCCCTCGATTGATAAAGTGACGTTCTCGTAGAGTCAGTTTACGCATGAATACCTTGGCGACTCGTCTGGCTTTTCAAAAGATCTGCCTGCTCAGAGATAGATCGCCATCATTCGCATCCTCCCTACCGTATCTCATGAAGCGGAACTCACGATTAGCACACGCTTGTCGTGAGCTGGAATTCGAAATAGGGTATCATAGTCTAACTCGAGACTTGGTCGAGCAACGGCCTACTACGCGACATATTGATATTATACAAGCAGAGATTCTCGTTTTAACTCCCAACCTCAGGGTTCTGAGGGTCAAGTTTTGGAGCGTTCCCGATCTATTAGCACCTACAGAGGAGAAGACCTGGGAAGAACGGTTTGGGTTCTCAAGGACCATTCAAGCACTTTCACAATGTCGTCATATTCGCAAACTGAGTATATTCACGCGTGAGTCCTGGAATGTTCATGCAAGGGAACATTTGATTCCGAAGTTCTGGAGTGTCACGGATGACTTCCTTACCTCAATATCATATAAGGACTATCCTGATACTATGGGAAATCTGGTTTCCAAAATGCCAGTATTTACTCGGGCCAAAGAGCTCTCCATTGGCTGTCTTGATGACATGCCATTCGTCAAACTATCAGCAATATTGACCAAGCACTTCCCGGTATTGAAAAGGCTTATCATTAACGGTCAAATCCAGGCTTTCTCTGGCGTACAACCGCTAGTAGATGCCACTGCAATCGTCGCCCTTGAAACCCCCCTAGACATCCTCACTTATCAAGATTGCAGAACGGGACCAAAATGGATTTATACGATTCCCACGCGACAAATCAATTTCATGATGAGCACGGAATGTCATTTTCCCTTCCTTAAGTATCTACTCGAAGCCTTGAAGTCACACAAGGGCATTTTTGGGAAACCCATTGTGCAGAAGATACTGATCAAGATGAAACGACCCAGTTGGAGTAGAGTCCTCGAAGAGATACCAAAGGGAGAATTAGAATATATGCAGATGCAGGTACAGACGCAGTTCCCTGCGGAAGATCCGGAGGAAGGTCTTCTCGGGTCGATTGGGAAGATCTGCTTTGACAAAGGGATCTATTTGGAGAGGCAAATCATTGAATGCGAGCCTTCTTTCGACTATCTTTACGCTCTCGCACAGTACCTTAGGAACAGATAAATGGATAATGGATCTCGATGCAGATCGGAATAAGATTTATTTGGTTAATTTTAGGCATATCCAATGAGAGTTTAGTCAAGGATACCATTTGGGGATGAACTCTGAGTGTGTTCACGTCTATGGCCTTGGACCCTGCCATATACGCCGTGCAGCGCAGCTTCGTCATGAAGCGCTATGAAGAAAGGTTGATCGAGGATATGGCTTCTAATCGGTGGAGAATACAGCTTAGTCCCGTCCCTCATATTTACAAACTTCCAACGGAGTTGCTATTGCAAATTTTCGAGCATTGTCACGAAGTACATCACTCGTTAGCCTCTTTAAGGCTGTAGGTACTTCCTAAACTTACTTCCTAATCAATGAAATGATACTCTTATAGAGTCAGTTTGCGCATGAACAGCGTTGCAACCCCTCTGGTCTTCCGAACGATCAGCCTGAAGGATAGATCACCATCGTTGGCACCCTCCCTACCGTATCTCATGAAGCGGAACTCACGGTTGGCACACGCATGTCGTGAACTGGAGTTCGAGATAGGGTATCGTAGCTTGACTCGAGATTTGGTGGGACGACGCCCTACTACGCGACATGTTGATGCTGCACAAGCAACTCTCCTTCTTATGACGCCCAATCTCAAGATTCTGAAGATCAAATTTTGTAGCGTCCCTGATATATTCACGCGTACAGAAGACAAGTACTGGGAAGAATGGTTCGGGTTCTCGAGAACCATCCAAGCACTTTCTCAATGTCGTCGCATTCGCAAACTGCATATAAACGCATATCAATTTTGGGACGATCGTACAAGGGACCAGTTGGTGCAGGAATTTTGGAACGTTACAAATGACGTCCTCACCTCCATCTCGTATATGGATCCTTCCTATAGCATGGAAAATATGATTGCCAATATGCCAGTGTTCAGTCGAGTTCGAGAGCTCGCTGTTGGCTGCATCGATGATATGCCCCTCTCCAAGCTATGCACCTTGCTGACCAAACACTTCCCAGTATTGAACAAGCTTATCATCGACGGCCAACATCAGACATTCACTAACGTGCAGCCAGTAGTGGATGTCGCTACAATTGTCCCCCTTGAAACGCCACTGGACACCCTCATTTACCAAGACTGCAGAAGAGGACCAAAATGGATTTCTGCCATTCCTACGCGACAAATTCATTTCCTTATAAACACGGAATGCTACTTCTCCTTCCTTCATTACCTATTCGAAGCCTTGCAGTTGCGCAAAGGCATCTTTGGGAGGCATATTGTAAGGAAGATGCTGATCGAGGTGGAACGACCGAGTTGGGGCAAAACGTTCGAAGATGCACAGAGAGAACATCTACAATACTTCAATACCCAGACGTTGATTCCCACGGAAAATCCGGAGGAAACACTCCTTGAGTCGATTAGGAAGGTCTGCTTGGATCAAGGGGTCTACTTTACGACACAGATCACAGAATGTGACTCCTCTATGGGTTATATTTACGGTCTTATGCAGTACTTCGGGAGCAGATAAATGAATAACCGTCTTTTCATAGTAATATGTGATTGCGTAATGTTAGTTCTGGCATGTATTATTACTAGGTGCATTATAGGAATATTACAGAGAAAGCGTTATCAGTTTCGGAGCTACATGACAAGTACGACACTATGAAACACAAAGGCCAAAATATAAACCTATCGGGAACAGAAGCGGTAAGGTAACAACCAGTTGGCTCGTGATATAAGAAGAATAATTAATGAAGGCAAGATCGAGGGTTCGTAACCCTACCAGTATAAGGCGAGCAGCCGCTTGGCTGAGTGCATGAAGTAATAGATATCAAAATGGCACTCATTAACCATTATGAGTATGATACTTCTTTGAAGTTGAACTCAGGGCCGTGGTCGATCCTGATCACCTGCCCTTCGACCCCAACTCGTTCCCCAGAGCAATTTCTCCTGTTCGAGTTCTTGCTCTGTCGGCTGACGTTTCTGTGCTCGGCCCATGCGAGACGAGCTGCTGTGTCGACTTCCGACTCGAGCATACCCCGAGGAAGTCGAGGCATGCGCATTCGAGGCTGCCGAGGCGGAGTTCCAGCGTAGGTTGCCAAGTCCCAGATTCAAGATACTTCTCGTGCTACGACGTCCACGGTTAAGTGAAAGTCCATCTTCTTGTTGATCGGCACCTTCAACCCGTCTAGGGCCGCGCTCGTGGTCAAAGTCCTCATCAAACAGCCGCTTTCCACCGCGTACGGACGTTCCCGTATATAGGCTGCTGAGGCTACTTCTTTTGGAAGACCTGGCCGTTTTTTTACCGAGTGCATCCTGCTCAGTGATCATATAGGATCCATTGCTTACAGAAGAGGCTTGCATAGGTGATACCAGCTCCTCAGAAGGTCCGGTGATGCTAGCAGGAAACGTAGCGACAGCTGGTGAACTTGTTTGCGATGCACTGTGATGTCGATTTAGACATGCCCTGAGACTTTGGATACTCTGCTGTCGCCCAACTGGATCTAGTTTCGGCCGAGGCCGGGGCCGTGAGGTGGCGATAGGGCTGACGTGGGGCGCGATAATATTTGCGAGACGTGGTTCATTTTCCGAATCTTCGTCCGTTTCTCCATCATGCACAGCATCTTCCCGATTCTGAAAATAGTCCCGGTACGAAGGCACTACTGGGCTCTGGCTGGAACTGCCAACCTCAAGAGGCAATCCTGTGGAACTAGCCATTGCAGATGTCCCTGTGCCGGATCGCGAGATGGAAGTGAACCCAGATCCGACTCTTGGTAGACTTGCATACCCAGAACTACGTCTGGAGAGCGTAGACGAGTGATACTTGGCGGAGGATGTCGACGCCGTTCGGATGAGTGGCTGCTTCGACGGGAGCCTTGAAGGTGAATGGATTGCAATCTTCGGGACAGATGCCTGGTCTCCTGCAGGTGAATTCAATGGCCAATCGGGTATGCCTCCGCTGGGAGTAAGCAAAGGTAGAGCATGCCGCTTCGACTTGGTAGGTGGACCGACGGAGGATGATCGACACAGTACGGTCACAGGCGAAGCCAAGATATCTGCGTGGTAGGAATTAGGTTTGCCATTTCGAGACAGTAGGAAGTCGGAAGGGAGTCGACGGCGGCGACGACCTTCTCGCTGGGATGTTTCGTGCTGTAGCTTGCTCCTACGCGTTGAAGGATCATGCATTGATCGGTGTGAGCGTTGCGAGCGTTGGTACGGTGAGTTGGTGCCTGTACTATCACCGACCTCTGTACCGGGGAAAAGAACCTGATTTGGTTCACGTTTGAAAGTTTCTGCACCGCCACTTGGCATATTTCCAGAAACCTGAGACCATTTGTCCGGGAGTGGCGACCGTTTACTATGACTGGCAGGAGGACGGTAAGGGAGACTCGGAGTGCTCGGATCCTGAACGGCTTCATCTACCCCCCTCTGTTGCAAACTGGGTCCGTTCACTGACGATCGTGGTGAAATTACGGCGGTTGCGTCTGTCCTATGACCACTTCTGATTTTTCCGGTCGCACGACGGGAGCGAAGGCCGGGTTCTGTACCGATTGTCAAGGATGCAGGAGGCGTGATAGTTGAGGCTGAAGAAGGAGAAGGGGCGAGCTGGTCAAGACAAAGTCAGCAGGCAGGTCATGCGAAAATGAAAGACATATGAAGAATGTGACTATGGCTCGAGTAGAAATTCAGAGCAAACCAAAAGCAAGTGACTCACATTTGAAGCTGAATCTGTCTCCGAGGTGCTGGCAAGCTTTGAATCGGGCCTTGGCCCATTTGTGGTTGCTGAGGCCCGCGGTTGGGCCACCTGCGATGATTCAGCTTGGTCGCTGGACTGAGCTGAGACAAAGATGACTGGAGGGTTGCTGGTTTCCCCTGTAGCAGAATTTAGAGAGGCTAGAGAGGAAGGCTTTGCTGTATAACCGGTTGCCCACGAAAAGAAGTTAGCCACGATGACAGTGTAGTCACTGGCAGCAGAGAGGATTCTACTTCTATCCCCGGAAATGTCTCCATTAGCATCCTGGGCCTGTGTAGAGGAGTAGGTAGGTCCGTTCTTGCTCAATCTCTCGGATTGCGGGGTAACGACTCTTGTCTGAGAGTAGCCCGCCTTAGCAAGGAGCTCCTCAAACGTCTCTAGCCTCTGAGAGGCGGTTCCTGTATCTTCTACACCTTTAGCAGAGAGTGAAGTCGGGTAGCGCCCTTGATTCGAGGCTGACTGGTAGGACGGTGCGGTTAGGATGCTTCCGTCTGATGTCGAAGGGGCAGAAGTTGGACTATTTGAGCTTCCTGGTTCTCCATCTGTATCGTTGGACGCCATGGCGCTTTCGAGCGACATGGGTCAAGGAAGCTGGTGGGTCGAAGTTTTATAAACAGACAAAACACCTCTTCGACTCGAACTACATACACCTCGCGATGTCCTAGTAAGCAAAATCAGCCCATAACTATTCTGCATGATATTTATCTGCATCCTTCCTTGTATCTTGTTCACCAACGTTCCTCCAGCGTGATTCTGGGAAGGCGAGTTGCCTCGGAATATTTGACCCTTGGCACCCTGGCCACCTTGGGTGGGGTTATAGCCCTCTCTAGAGCAGGAGGTTCAAAATCAAAGCCCCAAGCGGCCAAAGAGAACCTCTCACTTTCAGGTTCAACCGAAGAAGACGACTTGTAAGCCCATTTAACTCCTCCTGATGCCCTCCATGATGTCCAGCTCATGATAAACTATGTAGCATAAAGAATTTCGTAGCTGAAGCTGAAAAGGAGGGAGCTAAGAAGAAATAGACGGTTCTACGGAACAATGATCGAATCGTGCTTTGACCCATTCCAATACAAACCAGACCCTTTTGACACCTCTATAATTTCTTAAATTTCTCCTGAGCTCCTTTTTTCTTCCTATTGAGCCTGGAAACCGTGAACTCCGCTCATACTTGGCCGACTAGCCGACAGCATCTTGGTTTCCAACCACCAACATGAACCCGACGGTTAACCCTGGAAGTAGTTTAAGACCACTCTCTTTACCACAAAAATCAAGCTCACTTCGTTCGGTTTCTCCGATAACTCCCTCGACGGGTGCTCCATCTTCGACTTCCTTCGTTGCTTCCCCAGACGAAAGCAATAGCGGCATACAAACTGTCGATACATCAGATAAGACACCTTCTAGTAGACCTGCAACCCCCGTTTCTGCTCCCAGTGCACCACTTCAACGGCACCAGAAGCGTTTCTCGACCTTGTCCTACAATAATAGCCCACGCTCACCCCATGCACCTACAGCTTTTCAATCTCCGATTATTGCAAACTTCTCTCAAGATGGGAGCGAAGTTAGAACTGGGGTGGTTGGTCAAGGCGTAAATGGAACGTTGTCGAGGTCGTCCAGTAGGGGCAGCATTTCCGGTCATCGAACGAGTATGGAGAGAACAGGTTTCAATAAACGCTCTAGTTTGCAATTAGAGAGCTATGAGGCTCATCAAGAGGTCCTACAGCAGCCGTCTACTCCAAGCCAAACGAAAGTTCCTTTAGAGGATCCTGTGACTACGAGAGACGTTTCAGAAGGACAAGATTCCGCCATCAGTAATTCTGACGCGAACATAGTCTTGACCCTGGCTGAAAAGTGAGAGATGTTCATGCGCGAAAACCCTTTACCATAACTAATCCAAGTTTAGGCATGCAGATTTACTCCAGTTTATTGCGCAAAAGGAGGCTAAGTGTCTGGAACTACGAACTCAACTCGCGACTCACGAGGCTGAGTTAAAGGCCCTGAAGGCGAAATGGACAAGCATCGTCCAAAGGGCGAATCCATCGCCCTCTCAAGGCTCTAACACTCCCGGAGGAATCAACCTGGCGACCGTAGGCCGAATATTTAGTAACGTCACCGCGCCTCTGGCCTCCGCCCTTGATGTCCTGGATCCACTCTACATCGTCAATTCTGGAGAAACAACATTTCAGCCATCGTCTGTGATGAATAGCTCCTCTGAGTCTCCGCTTCCCAAGCTAGCTACCAATCAGAGTCGTGGACACACCCCTACTTCCTCTGCGCGTTCCTCAGCCTCCTCGTTCGCTCCTTCGCGAAACTCTATTTCATCAATATCGTCCACGAGTGTCGCCAGCTATACGGATGCGACTCCAGCCTCGCATGGGACATATGAGAAATCAACAGCCGACACTCCATCCACTTCCACCAACATCAAAATTGCACATCGTACATCACTCCTTATGCCTCACCTCATCAACGCGAATGTAGGTGCATCGAATTTCACGGGTTCCGATGAAAGCGCTAGTACAACCCCGAACGATTCAAAGCCGAAAGGTGTATCCTCGTGGCTCCCTGGTCTGGATACACTCGGTATGCCCTCCGCTACGACTTTAAATAAGAAATGGGAAGAGATTCAAAAGGGAGAAACGTAAGTATATAAAACCCTCCCACTAGCGCATGCTAATCCGTCTCCCAGATTCTCTAAAGGCTCTAGACGTGCCTCCACCCTCTTGACAGAGGTCTCGACCTCATTTATAAATACATTTGCTCCGCCTCTTGACGAACCGCTACGACCTTCGAAACCCCGCTTGGTTTCCCGCCCGACTACTGTGTCCATATCTTCAGAGTCACCAACGACGAATCCAACAAACAAGTCACTTTTAGACGACGACAACGACGAAATTAATGGCTCAAGTGCAATGCCAGCAGCGGCAACGATCCTGCCCACGAAGCTTTCCCCTTCCACTATACAACCGACAAAAACGATATCTCCTAACTCACTAAGGAATAATACCCCCGAAACCACTTGTGATGGAGAATCCTGGAACTGGTAAACCTGATCGTAAGATGCTCTGCTGGCATCATCTCCTGCTTACGCTTAGCTTTGAAACGCTCGAAACAGATGTACTTGAACATGTAAATTACAATATTAGTGCTGCAACAGGTGGTATCAAATCGAATATCAAGACATTGAATGGAACAAAGGGGTGAGGGAGAGGAAGAAGAGCCGGATGAGACCCCATACTGAAGAATCCGACACTTTTTGCACAGCTAAAATGCCTGAAGGAATTAAACCTCCAGACTTTTGGCTGAGAACCATGATTGCTATAATCACGGCAGGGAAGGTAACAACTCCCAATGGCTCCAGTACTTGTTGTGAAATACTTGGACCGAGTGGTTGCTTTCTTTTGACAATAGTTTTCAGGTTAAGAAGGGCTGGGTGCGGTTGTAGTTTTGCTTCACTAACCCTTCGGATGCGATGATGCAGAAGATCGCCTTGGGCCAGTATATATGGCGGGGGTGGTGGCCTATCCGACTGATTCAACTCTTCTGGAATCGCCTCGTTGGATGGTGGATCAGGTGGATTGGGGGGACTGGGCGCAGGCGGTATGGAGCCTACAGATCGGATAAGCCACTTATCTATCATATTATGTTCGCACTTACATATCTGACTGAGAAGAATACCACTTCCCTGTCCCTCCGTCAACAGCTCGACCATCCTATCTAGCTCCCTATTAACCCTTTCCCCCCGCATATACGCAAGGGTGTGCGCCGTCACATCCCCAAGGGAGTTTTGATCTCTGACCTTATTCAAGCCGTGTAACACGTTAAACCGATGGTATACCCCACGATCTCCTATCCTGTTCTCCATGAACTCATGTGTCTGCTCCGCAGTGTACATGAGACACATGGAGAACACGTCTCCTAGCATCTCTCCCAGGGAAACGGCACCTGGGTGACCTGCCCCAAGACTCAGGATGACAGAAACCTCTTCATTTTCTCCAAATACCTCACAGGCACCTTGGATAGCTTCCAACGTGGGGTTTGGTCGGAGGATGTCGGCGTAGTATTCGGATTGCCAGAGGGGGCCCAACCCTGGGTGCATCTGGTAGGTAGTCACAGGGAGGAAGAAATCTGGTGTTGATGTGACCATTAAGATCACATCCATCACCGTCTCCTTTTGGTTATCGAAGCTGCGAGCCGCGTACGACCGCCACAGAGTGGGGTGCGTGCAGTTGACGGTGCTAACAGATGTGACCAGTCTAGAAGCAATGAATTCAGTCCACGGAACCAAAGTGAAGCATAAAGTCCAAACTTACGTCCGGCAAGCTAGATGCGGGGATCTGGGTTGTCCAAACGGTTCCGATACCGGTACTCGGAGATGACGAAGCATCTCTCCCACGGCCTCCCGTAGACGTTGGCTATTGATAGCTGCGTCCATTACAGGCCTCGCTGCCACTAGCTGACAATAG
>WSTS01000338.1:2267-12902 GCA_019627755.1 Serendipita sp. 411 | reverse complement strand
GTACACGGCATTCTTTCGCCAATCGTCAACGTCGATCGGTTCTTCCGCTCCACCAACAAGGATTTTGAGCTCTTGCTGGTTAAACATGCGAAGCCACTTTGGATCGATGATATCTGAGAGACCCTCAAAGAAGGCGTCACATTGCTGTTTGATTTGCGCCGTGAGTCGGTAGTATGACACGAGATATATGTACTCGAGACGATTGTCTTTCGTTACAGGAATGCTGGCTCCTCCAGGTTTTAGTTCTATCGTTCGAGTGATCCCCAAGTCTAGAATATAATGGTGAGCATATTATTGAGAGCCAAGGGTGTTGGGCTTACCTTCCTCATTGATGGAGAAGTCGAGCGATAGTTCCTCAGGGTTCCCGGGATAGTTCTTCAGGAAGATTAGACCTTGGTATAATTCTGGATCCAGAGACGCTAGGTCATCAAGGAAACTTTGCTTTCCTAACCACTGCGGAAACACATTCAAATAGAAACACAGAAATCTGGATGGGTCCTACCTTTGCCAAGAAAAAGCCTGCAAAGGCCACATCCACGAGGATACCTTCGTAGAGTGCTTTACCCAGAACTCGGCCGATGAATCGATACCAGTTTAACTGGTGGGCTACATGCAGAATATTAGAGAAACTCGAGCTCAATTAAAGAGTAGGACTGACATTCTTTTGCATAGGAGTGACTGTTGGGATACAGCTCCTGCTGTTTGGTTGCGAGCCAGAGTCCTCTATTGGTGTCAAACACTTCACGACTAAGAGAGGTAAGGAATTCCTTGAATACACCTCCCCCGTCTATGCCCGCTTCCTATAGGAATGATCAGGAAGGCAATAGTCAAGGTAAAGAGTTCCCCTTACCTCCTGTCCGAATTGATCTATGAAAGTAATCGCCAATCTACCCTTCCATGCCGCTCCAAGCTCATTTAAGCGATCAAATCCGTCCTGGGATACATTGTCCCGTCTGATGACGACTTTTTGGCCTCGCAACCCGCCCCAGAGATTGGAGGTGTCTTGCTTGTTCTGATCATTCCCAATAAAACTCCTAAATATGGATACGCGAGATTCGAATGGTATTGCGAATGGAATGTTGTTGAGTATGCCCAGTCGAGGAGAAAGATACGCCAATTCTCGCTTGGTGAGCTTTCGGAGGCTATTATTATCATCTTCCAGTTGTTGATCTTCAATGCTAAATAAAGTATTAACAGGATAATTGATAGGAAGGATTTCATCTTACATAGCAGCTTCGACAAAGGATCGAACATCGAGCTGGTCCATCACGAGCCAATGATTTGGAGGGGTGAATGGCCTTCTTGAGCTATGATGCATGATTAGGTGCCATTACAGAAGCAGTATGACATTTTACTTACTCTCGGGCATGAATCGCTTGTAGACACTTTGTAAAGCGTTCCCTGACCAGCTCCCAGGACACTGGGAGTCCAGGAATGGTGCATGATTGTATACTATTGGCGTCTTCATTCCAATACAGATAAAAGGCAATGTTGAGCAGCTGGCGAGAAAATAGAACAACCTCCCCGATAATAAACGGATTTCTGGCCGCTGTCGAACCGGTCCGCGCCGTATTCGAGAAGAACTCGTCATCAGTCATTGTGAGTAGCGCTTGTGTGTATAACTCGGTCAACAAGAGGAGTGCAGGCCAATCATTTTTGAACTGGGGGTTTCGAAGAGCAGAACCACTGATATCAGCACCCAACGGAGATCTTCTGACGGAATCCCTCCACAATTGTTTGAAGATGAAATTCCCGCTTCCAACCACAATCGTCGACAAAACGCTTTCACGTTTTGCTGGCCATTTGGCGCCAATATTAATGACTAATTGCAGGAATTGCTGCCAGGTGGAGGGGCTTCTGTTTGCGGCGATAAGAAGCGAGTCCATATTCGCCTGAGAGACGAGATTGGACAGCTTTGCGGCCGTCTTCTCGTCTGTCGGAAATATCGAAGGACGCGATCGGACACTACGTGGAGCTGACGGATGATCTTCCTCGTCGGAATCATCATTTGCCCAGGGATTGACACTCGTTAGGTCCTCCTTCCATATTTCGAGAGAGTTGCTGGGAATCACACTCAATATGTTGTTGAGAAGGGATATGTATGATAATAAAGCCGCATTTGTCATAGGAAGTTGGGTGTTTGGGGCATGTCGAGGGGAAACGAATGTAATAAGGTTGGCCAGAAGATGTAACGTCGAAACATCCACAGCCACAACATTGCTGACGGTCGCTAAATCGACTAAATCCAGTGCGCCAAAGGGTACGTGATTATTGAAGTCCGCAAGGGACGATAGAATGCGGTTCGGGAGTAGGGGGATCGTCATTATATGGACCATTACTTGGGTGAGTGATTGGTGATATGCAGGTTGCGATGATCTAAATTGTTTGAATGGCGCGACACATAGCTCGATGAGACCTGGGAGTGTTATGGATGGTTTTGATTTGCCTTTGGGGCTGATGGGCTGTTCGTGGTCAGAAAGCTGTAGCTGGCGGGAGCCAATAGCACCTACAATTGAGCTCATACACTTTGATAATTTGAAATACATGTCTCTACAAATCAGATATTGCAGTGTGGCCTCTCCAACAGGAATATCAGAGGTATCCGAGAGTGGCCGTTTGGCCGCCAGTATATTAATGAATCTAAGAAGTGCCTTTGAATTACTAGAACTAATAGCAGTGAGCTTTTGGCATTCAGTCATTGTAGGATAAGAAATTCACTCACTGAGGGTCGCCAGCTACTTGTGTTAACATAAGACAAGCAATCTGTCGAAGCAACACAAGCCAACTTGACGATTCAGGGCCAAAAAATGGCTGGAATACTGCCTTCTCGCGAGCCTTAAGAGCAGCGTTTGCAAACGCGACTAAACGCGTGTGCTCGCCACCTCCAAGAACAAGATATCTTGCAGACGCAACCGTTCCAATGGGTTCAGAGTCAAATGCACGAAGCATTTCAGCTTGCACTTTAGCTCTTGCGGCCCAAGCTCTCCATCTCGATTGGATTATCGATGCACTAGCATGAGCTCTTTTCTCGTTTCTGCGTCTCTCCCGTGCCTGTTGAGTCTGGGCAAGTACAGAGGCATGTGTAGCAGTAGAATGCGCTCCCCCGAGGTTGATCTGTCGTCTTCTTTCATCGCCAAACATTCCTAGTCAAATTCAAGGTAATGGCCAGCTACAAGGATGTCGCACTGGCCAGACCCTGACTACAATCCTTTGCTGACAAGCTCGCGTGATGAAACCAATGACTGCATCCAAACTTTCCAGAAAAAACTCGAACAAATATTGGTAATACAGAACAGCCGAACAGCTTAGTAAGGAATTATCAGTTGGATGTTCATCAAGTCTGCCACTATGGAAATTTTCTCTGATGCATAGACAAAATATATTCCATTGCCGGTCATGTCATAGACAAAAGATGCATGTACGAATACCTGATACGACGAGAAGTGTGTAGCGTTGATACACAGCTGGCCAACAATTCCCAGAAATGCGAGAAAATAGATACGCAAACTTCAAATAATGCCCCAAATTATTGATCGTCTATGAGTCCTTGTCCTTGTCTTTGTCCTTTGCTGGCGTCTTTTTGATTGCATCGGCGGCATCAGCCTGTGGTGACTTGCAAGCGATGATTTTGAGCTTTGCAACCGTGACCGTCTCACCAGCTTCCATCTTGAGTGTACAATCTCTATAACCTCATTTGAATGCTGTGTACTGTTTCTGGATAGCTGCTCACTCACCTTGCGTAGAATGTCCAGACATCGTCGCAATTCCGGTATGTATGAAGATGACCTATTATGAGAGAGGTTTGCTATCTGTGTAAATTTGCACAAATACTAGATACCTTTGAAGGTTGCTTTCGCCTTGACCTGCTTCTGGAAAACGTCGCAGACAGCCCTATCGTACTGGGAATTGGTCAGAACAGCACATAAGGCTGGTATATCACACATAAAATCGTACCCGTTCCATTATACGTATCGCCAATTGTGGAGTAATTTCATTGCTCGAAATAAGGGCATCCAAGGAGTCTGCCAACGCAAGGCCGACACTTTGGAGGGGCAATAAAAGCCATTTAGGACGATATAACGGCCGAGAATAAACGAATGGCGACATGTTAGTGAACTATACAGCTCATCCGTGGCATTTAGACGTACGAACTGCCTCGATAGAGCTCATACGTGTGGCTCATTACTGCACTGGTGGTTGCTACCAATCTTCCTCTGTAGTCTGCGATATATCCGGGGAGGCCAAGTGATGGCCAGATTTGCGGCAGCGCAAGCTGTGAGCTGTGACTGATTCGCACGGGCGCAACCCAAAGCGTTTCTTGACTTGTTCTCTTCTTCGACTGTTGAATTTTTGCACAAAAGCACTCAACACCTCTTCAAGCTTCTCCTTTGACGCTTATCCATTTCTAAAAGGTTCTTCTATCCTTGTGCCTCTGTAAGTCGCAACGCTTTCAACAGCGGAAACACCAGGACTAGTGTGCGGACCTCCGGCTGTTATATTCGCGAACTTCGCCGGGAACAGTGCAAATTCTCGTCTGTGGAGCTTTTGATTACAAGCTCGAAGCTATATGTCGTTTCGCTTTCGCGTTGAGCTCGTCGCTAAAGGCGATCGGCGTGGCAGTGGCACATTAGTAGCCACGATCACAAAACCAGCTCATAATTCTAAAAAATAAGGACAACTATAATCTGATGATAGTACTTCTATGTGCATTGTACAACCATAGAGAGCACCGCTGACCCAATCGCACTTTAGGTGTTCTCATTGGCAAAACTTGTTGACGAACTTGACTTTGTGGTGTACTCTGTTTCATGTACGAATATTTTTTCAACATATCGCGACGGAAGCTGACCCTAGTCCTTTAGAACTTTAGCCGCCTGCAGAATGTCGCAGCAGCAACAGCAATCCCAACAGCTGTACCCCTCCCCTCTCTCTATTCCAAATGCATCCTTGAATGCAACTGCCGTTAATGCCTCTGGCAACTCTCCAGCCTCTGCCACCCCACTTACCGGAGTTCAAAATCCGTATAGCCAGCTCTATTCCCAATATGCCGCTATGAACATGATGAACATGGGCTTGGGAGGGATGGGAATGATGGGTCTTAACTATCCTTTCTCCCCTACTTCGTTCCCGCACACTCCCGCGAACGCAGGCGCATCTCTTCAAGCCGCCGCTGCTGCCGCCTTTGGGGCTCAGAACGCACAAAATCCCGGTGGACAGAGCCCAAATCCCAATGTCATGTCACCCCTCAATCTCAATGCCGCACAAGCCTACACCCTTCAGGCTGCCGCGGCAGCAGCAGCTGCTAGCCAGTCGCCGAGCCGTACGGTTTACATGGGTAATCTCCCTCAGTCTGCGGCTGTTGACGAACTCCTGAATTTAATTAAATTTGGTCCAATCGAGAATGTCCGCATTTTGGGTGAAAAATCCTGCGCATTTATCTCCTTCCTCGATCCACAGACGGCCGCCGCTTTCTATACCGACGCGACCCTCAAGAAGCTCACTTTGCACGGTGCAGAGCTAAAGATCGGATGGGGGAAAGCATCTCCTGTTCCTCCCCCGGTCCTCAGTGCCGTGCAACAAAATAACGCAACACGAAACGTTTACCTCGGTGGTCTTGATGAGACTACCACGGAGGCAATGCTTCGTGACGACCTTTCACGCTTTGGATTAATTGATCAGATCAAAATTGTCAAGGATAAAGGCATAGGATTCGTGCATTTCTTGTCAATTGCAGTAGCTCAAAAAGTAGTGGCTACACTTCCAACTGAGCCTGCATGGGCTGGAAAACGAGTAAATTACGGCAAAGATAGATGCGCGTTCCAACCCAAAACTACTCAGGCGGCTCAAGCAGCTGTCCAGGTCGCAGCCCAATCCCTGGCCGCAGCGGCTGCTGCTGCTGGTAGTCCTATGACGTCGGCACCACCCACCGGATTCGGATTTGGCGGATTAGGTTTCACTGGTTATGACCCTACTTCGCCTATGCCCAATACTCCTGCTAGCGCAATGGCTCTCCTCGCCGCAGGTGGTATGAGTCCCGGAGGTGCAGCTGGCATGATGAACAGAACAGTATACCTCGGTAATATCCACCCTGAAACGACGACGGAGGACCTCTGTAATGCTATCCGTGGTGGAGTGCTTCAGAGCATCAAGTATATGACAGACAAGCATATCGCGGTAAGTATCGGTTCTGATGAGTAGATTTATGAGAAACCTCATTTTTGTTTTCTAGTTCATTACCTTCATTGATCCCGCTGCTGCCTTTACCTTTTATCAAGTCGCTAGTTACCAAGGTCTCACTCTCAACAACCGACGTCTAAAGGTTGGATGGGGCAAGACATCTGGACCTCTTACCCCTGCCCTTGCATTGGCCGTTCACTCTGGGGCAACAAGGAACGTTTACATCGGAGGAATCGAAGACTTTGATTTGTTCAACGAGGAAAGGTTGAAGAGGGACTTCCTGGAATTTGGAGAGATCGAGTTAGTTAATTACCTAAAGGAAAAGTGCGTATATTGGAAGTCAATCAAAGGCGTGACTGACCTTTGCACTCAGAAATTGCGCCTTTGTCAACTTTACGAACATCGCCAACTCTATCAAGGCCATTGAGGGGATCAAACTCAGACCCGAATATTCTTCGCTCCGTGTTGCTCATGGAAAGGACCGTTGCGCGAACCCACCCCGCACGACTACCGGTGCTACCAGTCCGAATCCGCTCAGTGCTGGGATGGGAGGCGGTCCCACTCGGAAAATGACTGGTCCTACTATCAACATTCATGGTGTCAGTCCTACTGCCGGCCCGGATGACGGCGAGGGTGTCAATGAGGCTGAGGTTGCTGCGCTTGCTGCTGCCGTGGAGCAAGAGCTCGCTGCTGAAAGCGCTACACTCTAAACGTGGTCACCAGACCTTTTAGTTTTTCAAACCGTTCACTACTCTCTTGTGTTTGCAATTCATTTCTCAACCGATCGATCGCCCTTATATGCCCCAGGATCATTGGAGACGACAATAGGTCTAAATCGCCGCCACATTCGATTCTCAGCGTCTTTTGTCCATCTCCAATTGTGAGGGTAGACGAGCGCCTTTTACCCTGCGATCAGTTGACCTTTCTCAATTCTATGCTGATTTCTCTTCTTGCCGTTTCTTTTCCGCTTTTCCGACTGAAATTACTCCCCATCCATTCCAATACTTTCTACGAACAAGTCCGAGAGGCGGTTTTGGCACCCTCTCTCAAATCCCCTCCACAAACCCTCCTTTCCCCCCAACCCACGGGCTATAGCCATTTGCTACATCCGCTCTCTTCTGCCGAGTCAGCTCGAGTGTATTCGTTTAGACACAGCGCTTGATTGTGTGTAGGTTAGGGAGCCTAGATGTTTTTGTTCGGCTGTATCCAAACCCCATTTCCTAACATGGCTTTAACATTTGTTCCCCCCATGCTGGTGGCGCCGACCTCAATGAACTTTATCATTTGCTGGGAACAGTCCCCCTCAAACTACCCTGCGGATTGACTTTGACGCTGACGTTGTCTTCAATAGCGCCCGGTCCGTATTTGGCCACGTGGATATGATATTTGTCATCAAGGGCTCTACTTTGAGCCCTCAGTATGCAAGGTTTAAAAGGCCTCGCGACTCAAGTGCAGGATCATTCGCCCTCTTAGTCCACAACTTGGGTCCCGGAGGCCCAAACGAGACCAAAGGATATCCAAAGGATTAGCTTCTTACTGGATCTATCCTCTTCTTACTCTCGTAGCAACCTTTTTTTGGCTTTTTTCCATAGCAGCTTACGCGTGCTCCTACTCATGGGGGAACTGGCTGACGATATGCAGCTCGAAGAGAAGCAACCTCTTCTGGGTACCGATAAAGAGGTGGTTCTTACTGCAACGACGTCTGCAGACGAGGCTGAAAAGTCAGACGTCGAGGAAGAAACGAAAGACGACAAGGAAGATAATGATCTCAAAGACTTGAAGATCAAAATCAAAGATGTTGATATATGGAGGATCTACTATCAAACCCCTCAATGGGCTCTCATCCCTGGCTATGAAACGGTTCGCAAATTCAAGGAGATATTGGAAGGGCTACCCTTTGTGTGGCGCTTGATTAGGGATATATGGGGGTTTGCACCCGGTCATTTGATCGCCTGGGGGGTGTTCCAATTCTGGAATTCTATACATGGGGCAATCTCCTTATGGTGTACCACCCTCATCTTGCAAACGGTGAATCTTTTTTCATAAATGAATAGAGAGGAGACTAACACTATAACAGATGCAAGATATTCTCATGACTGGGAAGGTCGATATGCTAGCAGTTCGCAAGGCGTTCATCATCAAATTTTCTTTGGGGATTCTCACTTGGTTCATCGACATCATATCGTAAGCACTCGATTATTGGTGGCGAGAGTACGAAAGTAATGGATTGGTACCTCTATAGAACAATGAACCAGCAAGCTCTCAGGCAAGGATGCCGTGATCACTGTGGAACTCGTCTTTTGGATGCCTACACGAGAATGGACATGGTCACGCTACAGAGGAAAGACGTACAGACCAAACTGCGCTCCATGTCTCAATCAATGTTAGGAGATAGCGTCTGGAGACAATTCACTGGACTGATCAACCAACTGGGCGGGTTGGCTGAGATCGCCAGCAAAGGCATATTTTTGGTGCAATTCTTCCGCAGACAAGAAAACGGTCTCGCGCTGGCTATAGTTTCTATTTTCCCTCAGATCGTCCAAGCTCTCATGTATACCGACGAGCTGGGAGGCAGTGAGTAAACAATAATCCGATGGTAATAGCAACTCATTGATGGTTATGAAGCCTGGTTTGCGTATGCAATCAATCAAGAATATCTTCGAGCTCGGTCCGTTGGAGACACGGCCAAGGACAAAAAATACTTCGAAGAAGTCATTGGCTCAGGCCTTTATCACTATCTGCAAGACGAATACCACAAGGCTCAATCTCAACTCAAAGGATTGCCTTGCAATAACGTATATAAGGCCATTTGGGAAGCAAGTCCCGCTTGGAAAGGGTTCGTCGGGACTATCTTCCAGGATGTCTCATTGGTACGAGAGCCAGGATGCGGTTTTTCTTCGGGTCGTTGATTAAAAGTCTTTAGATGTACTACCTTGGCGCTGTCGCTCGCAACCCATCTTCCTTCTCGCTAACATCCCTGACGGTTATGCGAGAAACTGCCCAATCTTTCTTGTGGACAATCTGGAGACTCTTCAATCGGGATGAGTCTATCAATGAAAAGCTTCGATTCATTCGAGACTATTATAGCCTTCTCGAGATGAAGAACGAGGTCGTCGATGGTCTCATTCCGTATCCAGCCAAGGAGTCCCTCGAGTTGCAAGGGATGAAAATCGAGTTCAGAAATGTCTCGATGAAATATCCAAAGTCGAACAAGTTTGCACTTCGCAATGTTTCGTTTACCATTCCAGCTGGTGCGACCGTCATCCTCGTTGGCGAGAACGGGTCCGGTAAAACGACGACTGTCAGCCTGCTCTCGAGGCTGTTCAATGCGACGTCTGGGGAGATTCTAATCGATGACCGGCCGATCTCAGATTATCAAGTACAGACGCTTCGTGAAGCACAGGCTATTATGCGACAGGGCTATCAGCATTTCCCGTTCAGCATCAAAGAAAACATTGGGATCGGTGATCCGACGTGGAAATATGGTCAAGATGACCCTATGGTGGCCAGAAAAACAGAAGAGAAGATAATGCAGGCTGCACAACTCGGTGGGGCGATGGAAGTCATTGAAGACGTCGTAGGTAAAGATGAGAAACGAAAGAAGGGACTCAAGACGATCGATGCAATGCATTTTGGGAACGGTAAAGACCCGAAACCAAAGGATGAAACGGAGAAAGAAGCGACTGATGGAGAGAAGGGAAAGATCACTGGATGGGATACCAACGTCACACCAGTCGGGACGTGGCAAGGCAGTTGGCAATTGAGGGGAACCAAACTTTCAGAGATCTCAGAAGAGGTGGAGAAGAGTCTTGAACTCAGCGGTGGTCAGTGGCAAAGACTGGCTTTGGCTAGACTGTTCATGAGGGCCGAGCGCGAACAAGTGCGGCTCGTATGCACGGATGAACCCAGTGCCGCATTGGACCCCAAGGCAGAATACGGTTCGTACAGTCACACACACACACAGAAGTAACCGTCACAACTGATCATTCCGAGTAGATATCTTCCATAACCTCCGAACGTCTCAAGGTGGTAAGAGGACGAGGATCTTTATTACGCATCGATTTGGACATTTAACGAAGCACGCCGATCTCATTCTGTGAGTATACTTTTTCTTTATATGAACGGCTTGACTGACTCATGGTCCTGGTCCAGATGCCTGAAGAAGGGCAGATTAGTCGAGTGTGGAACGCACGAGGAACTGATGAAGACAGGCGGAGAATATAACTCGCTCTACAACATACAGGCCCAAGCTTTTCAGACAGCTTGAACAGGCTCGGGCACGAGGGCAATAAACAAACGGGACAATTCATGGACCAATATAGCGATAGCTTTGTCATACCGATCCATAAGACTTTCTTATTTGGAACTTAGCGATGTTGTGAAGCATTCATTTATTGTCACTGGTTATAAACTGTCTGGTTCGTAGCGCATCAGGAGCTTCGCGAGCGCGTAAGAATA
>WSTS01000336.1:3893-15587 GCA_019627755.1 Serendipita sp. 411 | reverse complement strand
GAAAATGCACAGCGACTCGCATCCTCTGCCTTTCTCGGTGCTCAAGCCAGGCTCGTCAAATTCAACACTGGAGGGCACTCGAGTTTTTCTGGAGGTGAGTAACGCGTTTTCTCTACTCTTCCGTTGCATGGTTTAAGGCGTAAACTGTCGGCTGATCCCCCCATTTATCAGAGTCGGATTGTATTAATGATGTAGTGCGCAACTATACTAGCGGAAACCCTCCGAAAGATGCAGGAAACGAAGAAGAGGATGTGGTATGCACACTGAAGAAGACGGCGTTTGGAAGACCTCCACTTTCGTGGGGTGGCCAGGTGGAGGATTCGGCCAGCGAAGCTTCCCGGACTCTAGTCGGAATGTCTCTCTTGATTTCCACAGTTATTGGGATGTCCATACTTATGTTTTAATTTAATCTGAGGCCCCTATAAAAGTATTGATTTGTTTGCATCTTCGACTATGAGCCAAGGTTGAAGATCTCGCGTCATTTTCGCCTCACTGGTAAAACTCTGAATTATTGGTCATGTAAACGCCTTGGATCAGTAGGTCATCTTCATGACAACTGCACCTAACCAACTTGAAATCGTAGAGGTCTCGTAAAATCCCAGTAAAATAGCGTATATTATCCATCAGGGAGATGCACAACGTACTTTTATACAAAACGTCGTGAGGGGAGGATAAGCAACCCCGGACAGTTGCGTGCTAAAGAAAATAGATAGTCGATCAAACTCGGCGCACGCGGGGCCCAAGAACGATCCAAAACAGCGCGTCAAAAGAGCCTGAGTGAACTCTTTATTTGCTGAATGACCGAATGATTTTTGCAGAAATGTGCAGGAAGAAAATCGAGCCGATGAAGGAGAGCGAGAGGATGAGGACAACGAATGGGTCACTGTTGTAAGGAAAACCTGGTCAACATACAAATTCAAGTTAAGGAAACGGGATACACGTACACTCGCAGACCAGGAGAGTCATCGGTGTAAAGTTTGAGCATGGTATTTGACGAGCCTCCAGCACCAGCTGAACGGGTGGAGTTTGGTTTTGATACTGTAGATCCAGTTGCCCTACGACTGTTTTGTCATTCGAAAGAGAGAGAGAAAGATGCAAGTTGGTGGATATGCGTGGCAGAGAAAAACGTTAGACGTAAACGGACACATGAACGCTGGCGGTCGACTACGCACCGAACTTGAGCACCGGGGGGTCTTGCTACAGCAGAAGAAGATCCAGTCTTGCCGGTGGGCGACGAAGGACGGTCGGAGTCAGACTGTTGATGCAGCCACGTTACAGTCGAAGAAACAAGTCGAAGGTTGCAAGTGAGTCGATGTTGCACAAGCAGTCGAATATATCAGCTATTACGAGTATAAGGAGTAAAGAGTTGCGAGATACGGACCATTTTGGCGGATGTACGAAGAAAGAGATTTGCTGGCAGAGTTCAGACGTGGAGGACAAAGCAACTCGCTTGACTCCACTGAACCGCGACTCCATCAACAACTCCTGCAGGCCGACCGTTCTTTAAACCTTCCTGATATTCTCCGAAAATGTCTTTGATTCATGCTTGTGTTGCACATCAAGGAACAATCCTCAGCGAGAGCTCCGTGGGCCGGCGGGACTTCTCCCAAGGTTCGTACAATCCTCAACTTAGCTACCACGGAGGCCAAAGTGCGCTAACGATCTACCCTGTAGCTGTTCAGACCATTTTGTCAAAAATTCCTCCCAACAACTCGAAATTGACCTGTACGTTACCTTGCGCTGCGGCAAATGTCCGAGGGCGCCCTTGACCAATCTTTCATGGTATAGATGTTTGGGAACAATACCTATTTCACTATGTATCTGAAGGAGGTTATACCTTCCTTGTCATGGCCGATGATTCAGTTGGTCGGTGAGTCTGCCTCAACGTTGCCGCAGTCGAGTGGAAACTGAAGCTTTTTTCCTTATGTGATGCTATTTCGACTACGCTGGTTCAATAGACGTTTGCCTTTTGCATTCCTAGACGACCTACAAACTCGATTTAACGCGTATTCTCCACCGACCTCATCCTCCTCCACGCCATCCTCCTCCAGTTACTCAGGCTTCACACCTATTCTATCAGAGCTGTTGCACACATACAACACCAACCCGCCAGCAGATTCCCTCGCGAACGCACAGAAGAATCTTGCACAAGTAAAGGATATTATGGTACACAATGTGGAGCAAATCCTGTCTAGAGGAGAGAGAATTGAACTCTTGGTGGATAAAACAGACACAATGGCTGGACAGGCATGGGCATTCCGTCGTGGTGCAAGAACTGTACGAAGGCAACAATTCTGGAGGAACCAGAAGATTATGATCCTCGGTATATCAGTGGGAATCGTGAGTTTCTCTCTACCGGCTTTCCTTCTGTGTTCTAACATCCCCTCAGTTCTTCGTTTACCTCTTTCTTGCAAACATCTGCGGGTTTGCCCTCAATCATTGTGGAGGCAAGTAGAAAATGTAATGCGGTATCCGGAGATATGCTATATCTCATTTCAATCCTTTCTCATTTCAGCACATGTAATTATCAGTACTGAAACACGGCTTGTTTGCTCTACTCTAGTACTAGTATCGATAAATACTTCTATCCATCGTATGATGGAGCCAAGTTTTAAGTTGTATCCGTCTCAAAGGCGGTCGTGCTGTGATAATTTAGCACTCCCGAGGCGCAGCGCACCGCCGCCCAAATTTGTCCTATAAAGCGCTTGTGCCATTGCGCATCGCTGTAGTTCCCCCAAGTAGCTTGAGTTTACCAAGTATCGACGAGTAGTAGCCTAGAAGATCGTTGTTGGGTCAACGGCCGCATTTACCGAGGAGCAGCACATCGATTGTGACGAAGGACAGCTCCTACGTCTTGACCCTACCCACGACCTCACGACCAATCCAACTCCTATTATCCCCGGTGGAAATACCCTATTCATAACCAAACGATAACGTGAAACGTTGCGCAAAAGCTATCAACCATGTAAGAGATTCCGAGAGCTCCACGTATCATCGGTCTATGAGCTGACCTGACGTCCTGTCCCCTCTTTTTCGTTATCGACGTACGGATGAATTTTCTCCTTTGGGAACGGTTATCCTTTTTGGACGAATTTACGATAATCCGCCCTCGTCGCTATGTAGGTCCGAGCCCTATGATCCATATCTACCGCGCGGCGGGAATGCAGCAGCAGCAGCCAGTAGCAGTGGAGGTGCAGGCAACGCACGAGCAGGAACGTCGCAGACAGCACAGATTCAACAGCAGATAGACGAGACTGTGGGCGCAATGAGGGACAACATTGCCAGAGTCGCCGAGCGGGGAGAGCGACTCGATGCTCTACGGGATAAGACTGGTGAGTTTTTTCCGAGCATTCAATTTCTAGTTGATATTGCATTCGATTGCGAACGAGCTCAAGGCTTCAGTTGTGTGATCCCCAGCACACTGGCCCTGAACCGTTTGGGAGAGAAATCTTCTTTCTATTCAGCTATTTCGAACAATGCATTGACCTTACTCTTTCTTTCATTATATACTTCTACAGATGGACTTGCCGTGTCTGCGCAGTCATTCCGTAAAGGAGCGAACAGGGTGCGCAAGAAGATGTGGTGGCAAAATATGAAGGTACGTATTTAATATGTATCCAGCGTATCTAATTCTGTGTCTCACAACTCTCTTTAGTGGACGCTGATTGTCGGCCTTGGTATCATCGTCCTGCTCATCATCATCATCGTTCCAATCATCAATTCGCAAAAGAACGATAACAAGTAGGGCTTTGAAAAGGGTCTATATGCTCTTTGCGCTGTAGCAACGGTCCCGATGGTTCTCAGTGCTTCTGAGTATCAACCACAAAAGTCCTCAAATAATCATGGTCCTATAAACATCCATGCACCCCTATGCTTCGATTCTTCATCTCCGCGAAGTATCATTACCTCTACATCCCGGCAAAAGTGCCCATTTGGACTCGTACTGTTATTAGGTACTCCGTATTATGTATGCCATCTTCTTTGCCTTTCAGTTATTTTCTTCCTCCTTGGCACCTCGGAGGCTTAAGATCTGGGTCCAATTTCTTCCCCCCCGCAAAATTACGACGATTCCACCGGAAAAATGTGCGGGTAGTCGCGGATAGCTCAATACGCCGGGTCATACCCCATTGCTTCGCACATCTGAAAAAGAATGGTAATGCATTGGTTTTGACCTCTGGCACATGATACGCCGTATTGTAAGATCGGATGGTCAGCCAATCAGAAGGAAGATGTGATCCCTTCCCGAAGTGTATCCACAAGGGCAAATCGTCGATGATGTCCCTCTGTTCAGTATTTATGGTTCTTGCCCGTATGGCAGAGATATAAACGACGGCAGCTCAGACCCATATGTCTTCGCCTCTCCCCAATCTGCCGTAGGCCCAGTAACGACCCCTTTGCATCTCCCAAGGGCAATTTATTACGATATTTTGTAGAATTTCAAGAAGAAAATTCTAGTTGGACGAGAAACTGACCCTAGTAAGTATATATGCGTTGTCCCACACAGCCGGCGTTGTGGCCATGAGCCACAGGTCTATGCCCACGCCGTTCTACACAAGGGAAAATATATAAGTGCTAACTATCTTTTGAAAGCTCAGACAACTACCAACTATCTGCGGACCCCCCTCACCAGTACAGTTTGTACAGGCCGCCCATCCCGGAAACGCGTTGAACAGTTTCGACTAGGCGTTTGGGCCCAACCACCCCTTCTCCTCTACCGTATTTATACCCCCTTCACTCTTTACTGGTTTTAACCTGCGGCGGCACTGGAAGTGACCTACCCCAGCCACTCTAGTCATGATGACAAGACACTTGACATCCTGTCACAACGCAGTACTCGCACTGTCGCTGCTGCTAGCACTCTCCTGCGCTTCCTTCACACAGGGTATCCCAACGGACAAAGTCTTTAGGAAGAGAGGTGGAATATGGAACCCTCTCACAGACGATGGAGACTCGGGTGCGAGAATATCCGAAGGTACGGGATAAATACATTGTAAAAACAGAATTTTAGTTGACATGGACCCTTTTTCCCCCTTCTTTGCTAGCTAATGGCCTCTCCCTGGTCTCATCCTTGGACTCGAATGGCGTGGCGATGGAGCTATGGGACATTACTGGGACACGGTTTGACAGCAAAATTGCTCCTGATAGTACTGAGGATAGTAAAGGTGGAAGAAAGTCCAACAGCACTGGGAACGGAGGTGGTGGAGGAAGTTCAGATCCTCTGCAGAAAGCAGATCCAGATTCCGGTGGTCCTGATGCGGCTGCCATTGATATCCAGGGGTGGCATTGTGCAACCGCGTGCTCGTTTCAAGATAAGTACCCAAAGCCAAACCCGGACGATTGTCGAGCCGCATACACCGAACTCTATGGACGTACGGGAATCTACACGATCAGTCCCACACAAGCATTCAGTGCTACAAAGAACACATGTTCGATCTGGCTCATCAATCATAGTGGGCAGAACATCAGTGCGTCTCCCCCTTCCTAGTGTAATGCTCTGACTGTTGACATTTCCGTGTAGCATATGATTACTGGGATACTGCAGGTACTGCCCAGTGGTTGAATGGACACTGTATCACCGAGAAAAAGGCAACTCTCGGCCTCTGCTTATACAACGGGATAGGAACAGTACGTTTCATTGCACTCCTCGATTTCAACAAGAAATGACCTTTTGTTGTAGAATGTCACAAATGGTGTATGGACTGGTGTCTGCCACCCTTCGTTCATGAACGGTTGATAGCCTCCCGGTCGGCGACGCACGATCCGACCTTCCCTTTCTGTTTCATTCTTGGGACATTTACGATTCACATCTCGCTTCAAAATTCGCATCATATAAACGCCCCTTCATTTCCGAACCACGCCCACTACCCCTCACATCGCGTGACTATGACTCATGCACAAAACAATTGTTGTTATATCTCGTACTGTTGTAGGTAGTTTTGCTAGATGCAATGTCCGCACCCTTATACTTCACACAATCCGCAATGAATCAGACCTTCCAACGGTGGTGTGGATTCGGCAAAGGTATATTTCTACGTATCCCAGCTATTGTTATCATGGTATGTATCCTGTTGACCATTACTCATACTACAGGTTCTGTAGACTACAAAAGGAAAATGGTGTGGCTATAGACATTATACAGGTCTTGTATCGTGAAAGGTCGGATCACATTTCTACCAAAAGAGGCCGAAATGAAATAATTTAGCAATCCAGAAGAACGAATTGTGACTTTGAAGTTGATGATTTGCATGTATTGTGGATATATGCTCGTAGCTTGTTCCTTTCGACATGGTCGAACAAACTCTCCTCCCGCTTACATCATCAATATGGCCCAGACCATGATAGCCCCAAATGCGGAACAAATGCCTCGAGCGAAAACGAGGTCAATTGCGCGACTAGAAGAAGAGGGGATTGTTTGTGTAGCGGTTCCGATCACCGTCCCCTCCAGGGTCGCCTGAAAGATTTGTGGACCGGTAGCGGGATGACTTGTGGCTGAACTCGTATGCGCCGTGGCTGTGGTTGTGCTGCAAAAGCCAGCGATAACCGTAATATCCGTCGCGCTTGAAAGGTGTCCAGAGCTAGTCACGACAGGGACTGCACCACTCGGGCATATCGTCGGGCTTATGACTGTCATCGTATTGTATTCCATATTCGTGGCTATATGCGTTAATTGGTGACCAGGAAAGGGCAAAGGGTCAGGTGGGGTCAGATTGCCGAATCGAGAGAGGGACTCACCCGATGAGGAGTGCGTCGGCGCAGCGAAAGTCGCTCCAGTCCAGAGCAGGACAAGAATTATATATCTCCACGTATAATAAACCAGTCGAGTCGAAATCGGTGTCCGCGGCGGCTGCATCTGGAGGAAAGCGTATGGACTAGGGTTTACGTGTATCCGGTCTTTACTGGGAAAATTCGGTCGAGAGTAAGGAGAATATCGAGTCGGGGTACCAGTAGGTCTCAGGATTTGAGATATTCCTTGGTTCGAGTTCCCTCGTGAGCGTAGTTGCTCGAGGTAGATGGAGAAGAGATTGGCAGGAGATCAGCAGAAGAGGTTCTTTATAAGCCCTGGGCAAAGGTGAGCCCAATTAATACTCCCATATCAATCCCCGCCCTCCTCTTACCTCAGATGGCCGGCGAGAATCTGCTTTCGGACAGTCCCAGAATGTAAGCGCTAACCTCCCAAAAGGGGAGCGCGCCGGTGTGGTGCTTTGACACCTCTGCGCTCTGTGAAATCACCCGATGTTCGCATTCTATTTTAATTGTGCAGGAGCTTCTGCATTGGTTGGTGCTTGCTTTAGCTGGAAGGTGAAACAATTGAACTGTCGAGAATGTAGGCGCGTGGTATTGGCAGATTCGGTTCCCAATTCAGTCAGAACCGGATCCGGCCAATTTGGATATGGGTTGCGCCTATTTCGATGCTGCGTGCTCGTATGAGCTGTGAATATTGCAGCGCGGACATAGACTGCGCCCCCAACGAGGCTGGTTACCCAGTGTGAGGGGATTCCAAACGGGATATGATACTCGGTCGAGCCAAACGGCGTGTATCAAAGTCGACCGATTAGCACATGGAGGAAGCGGCTGATTGTACGTCGAACGCCATAGTTTATCAGAAGACTTGCCAGATAGCTTGCGACTTGCATCTGAAGGTTGATATCTGTCCGAACAGTTCTTCAATACAATTATCGGAGCGGCCAATTAGCTATTGATCCAGTTTCACAACGTGGAGTTTGGACCGGAGATGGAGGATCCAGCAATGCAAAACGCCATTTGTAATCCGTGCTACGCACGTCAGTTTGCCTCAACGCACTTACTTGAAATTCACCAGCCACATGACAAATGGCGAAGGTCGTCGGCCAGTTGTTGACAACTTCCACGTGCCTGTGGTACAGATGTGGCTTCGGATATTCCATTACATTATTACTGAAGCGATAAGCCCATCGAGGGCGTTTGGATCATGCGGTCACAGAGAGCTTACCTCTCCGCAAGGGATCAGTTGATGAAGACATGGCATCGGACATGTCGAATGGAATAATTGCAGATCTGATGTGATCCTGCTCAGGTTCTTTCATTGAGATCGCTTGATTGTCCTATAAAATATCTCTATATGCACTATTACTCTGCGGCAGAACACAATCAAATAAGAAAGAGTCAAAGAGAGTCATACGGAGTTGTACTCACCTTACAAGTCCCGAACCCAATACTACAACTCGGCATCCGAGTCTCCGGTCAACGCTTCATCATGCAGCGTCCTCTTCCCTCTCCACATGTCTGCATATTCCCGACCAATCCCAGGACTTGACGGCCGTGGCTTGAAACTTTTCCTTCCCTTGGATCGGCCAGCTACCTTATCCTCCTTGTCATCGCTGCTGCTATCACTTCGACTGCCACCAGAGACGAGGGCGGCCACTTTCTCGTTGATATTTCCCGCAACGGCAGGAAACACCAATGCCTTTGTTTTATTCGACTGTGAGCTTGGAGCGAGTGCCACCTTCGAAGGCGCAGGTGGTAAGGATATTGTTGAAACAGTAGATAATTTAGATGGACTAGGGGCTCGACCTCCCATACCCAAACGACTGGGCGCTCGTCCAGGTCCACCATGAGGGAAAGTCTAGTTTACATAGTGAGCAATAAGGACGCATCATCAAAGGCAACGAGCTCACTTTGCCCTGTGCAGTGGGGGTTGTTCCTTCAAGAGGTAATGGTGTCGTACTTCCTGTTCTCGAGACACCTTGGCGACTAGCCGGTCGTTGCGGTTGACCAGTTGACCGCGTTGACCGTGTGGTGCTACCGACGACCGTGCTGGATACATGGATCGGGCCCGTAGATGAATGTTCAGCGGCGACATTAGATTGGATATTGCGTGGATGTGCATTGTTCAGTTTTTGTCTCTTCGAAGCAGGGCCAAGCACTGACGAGGTCGTGGAGTTAGTTGATATAGAAAGTGCGGAACTGGCATGAGAGGAACCAGAAGCTGAGCGTAGAGACGGTGCTATGGAGAGCGCGACCGAAGCTTTGCGAGAGTGAGCGTTGCTGGGAGGGTTGGAACCAGGTCCTGGTGTGATGGAGCGTCCCACCGTGGAGTTGGTCCGTTGGCGCTGGATTCAGATTGCTTCAGCGCAAAGCAGGCAACACATGTGATATATGATAGTTTACCTTCTTGGTATCTGCCTTGGCTTCTTCGACTCTCACCGCCTCCTGTAGAACCCCCATGAAGTGAATACCATTCACGAGCAATGGTTTACCGTTTTCTTCCTCCCAATGAGGAACGCTGATCAACAGCTCCTGTTCCAGCTATGAAAAGGTTAATGCCGATCAGATCGAGGAGTCAAGATGATCTAACCTTTGGCTTCTCTTTCACCACCCGTTTACGCATTTTCTCTTCTCTGAGGAGACGTCCAGGGTCACCTCTAGTTCCCCTTCCGAGTAAACGGGATTGATCGGATGCTGAGATCTATTCGTAGGTCCTGTTAGCACGGTTCTTGGCCAGTGATAAGCTCGTCTTACCTCTAGTTGCTTCTGCTCCTCGCAAATTTGATAATACTTGCGGATGGAAACGAGAATAGGTGCTTTGCTTCTGCGTTCGTTCTTGAGCTTAACAATCTCTTCCTCATGGATCGTAAGGAGATCTTCGCTGTGTTCGTCTAAATGTGCACGTCAATGAAGTGCTGGAACCGAGAGCAAGTGTCATACTGACCGTCATGAAACGCCGCAAACACTTCCCGTTCCTCTTCTGAGAACATAAGATCGTCCCAAAGTTGCTCGATCTCTACACGCGCGTTGCCAATGAACATGCTCATCTTCTCTCGTTTCATCTCCAGCATTCTCTCCAATTCGAGCTCGTATGCACGAACATTGTCGGTAGAAGACCCACGATTCAACTCGACGAAATCGTCAATGTCCTCGTCTGTAATACCCATCCGCTTCCAGAGTACTTCTAGTTGGTCGTATAATGTCTGTATGTGTGCCTCCCGATGGGTCTTTTCTTCTTCGAGCTAAAAAGGGAGCAAAAAGTCAGAGCCGTAATAAGAGGTGGTTAGTCGAATACGACCTACGTCGACTTTGAGTCGTTCGAACCACTCGACGAGCATTTGGGTCGGATCTACTCCCTCTACACCCCCGGGGTCGCGTCCTTCTTCCATTGCCTCTTGAAGTTTCCCAACGTATGCTGCGAAGATGGGAAAGTATTCCGCCCGTTGCCTTCTTGGATCAGGCGCAGGGGCGACGACAAACGGATCCATCTTTGCAGCTACTTTGGATTGATATGGGCGAGGGTAAGGGAATTCAGTAGAGGAGGGTATAGGATCCGCAGGAGTAGGTAACAGAATTCCAAGCTCGGTATAGAGCCAAGCAATCTGTTCGAACAAGCCTGAAAGGGATACTAGTCTCCTTCCTATTTCGCTTTTCCCGCGTACCAGCTCCTTTTCGAGTCGATTGAACCGTTCGGGGGCCACATCCCGGAGCAATCGTTCGTCTTCTTCGTCAAAGTCTTGGGGATCGCCATCCTGTATCTCTTCTCGTTTCTTAAACGCTTCTACCTCTCCAGGGGCAGGAGCAGGATGTAGTATATCGTCGGAGAAAAAGGTGGAACCGAGAGTGGAAGATAGATGGTGGAGTCGATTTGTCAAGGTGTTCAGTTGCTCCAGTTTGGAATTGTACAACTGATGCAGTTTCTCTTCCTGAGCTGAAAGTTGCTCATATCGGGTTGGGTATATCTATTAAAAAAAGGAAAGAAAAGGGAGAGTCGCAGAATATCAGCACATCGATTCTGAGACTAATTTGTGGGCATACTACCCCCTAAACATCACCCTCATTTCGAGATATATAATCAGGAAACAGATGCTCACCTCCACTTTCTTGATTTCCGCCAAACTCGCGGCTCGTCGTCCAAGCGCGTTCTCTAACCGTCTACACCGTAATTCGACAGCCTCACATTTTTCTTCCCATTTCACAATCTCCCTCTTTCTCGTCTCCACGCATTCTTCTACTGTTTTCAACAACGCCTCGCGCAACGCGCAGAGGTCCGATTCGAGTGCGGATGGCGGCAGGCCAAGTTGGGTATGAAGCGTCGGTAAGAGAAGCGTCTGTTGTGTTATATGCGGTACGAGCACTGATACGAGCGATTCTGGTGTAAGACTCTTGCGAGATGGTCGTGACATGTTGTGGTGGTCAAGCGTCAACACGCATTCAAACTCCGCTCCAAATGCCTCCGCAACGGCCCGACCTAATTTGGATTTGCCATCACACTAGGAGCATATAACTGACGAGAAAGCACATAGATAATCAGTAAAGGATATAAACGCGTGGATTGAGCACTAGAAAGTGACAAAAGGGGAGCGGGTTGGACAAAAAAACATGCAAATGAGTGAGCTCGGCCAGCTAAAGACATGACAGAAACATATCCAAACGTCCGGTATTTGAGGATATCGAGATGAGGGAGCTAAAGTGGTAATAAGCAAGATAAAGATCGCGAATACAATTATACAATAGTGTTAGACAATAGCACGCCAACTCTCCCTTCCGATCGGCTTGCATTCTTACAGGAATGCGAGAGGACTCGAGAGACGAAGGGTTTACGTTCCGGGGCCTGGCGTCTTACTAAACTCTCGGTATGCTGGTGGCAACTCGATCACCTCCCCGGCATCCTCATGCTGAATGACCTGAGGAGGAGCGCTACTGGCAATTCCTCCATAGGCATCAGAA
>WSTS01000335.1:1853-15591 GCA_019627755.1 Serendipita sp. 411 | reverse complement strand
AGCGATCGCTACTCTCACCTATTTGTCCATGTCCAATACCTAACGCTGATTTGTCCATTTATATTTCATTGTTTTTGTTTGACGCTGCTCATCGAGATAAGTGAACATAGTTGCTGGCGTATGCCAACACCTTGCGCCCCTCTTTCTTCTGGGCCCGAAGAGCGCTCAGTATGCTGGTCCGTTTTGTGGCGACGTCGCACGCCAGCTCTTCACTGGGCGTCCGTCAAACGAGATTGATCCAGATAATTCAGAGTAGGCGTACTCCGACGGCTGCCGCGACAAAGCTAAGGTTGCTTCTGTTAAGAGTGTGGCTGACACCCTTGTGGTTTCCAGTTTGACGCTTGATCGCGCCAGAGTACATGTCGATAGAGACAGTGAACCTGAAAAATTTCCTTTTATTGGGTTATTGACATCATGGAAGGGAATAACGCACATCGCAATGAGGATAACCCGACCCAGAAGGCGCAAGGCAAACAAGCGATACTGTTGGGGATGACAAGATGAGCGTTTTCGATCACCTATCCGGCTCAGAGGCGGCGTAGACGATGGCATCTTGACCAGGGAGATCACTTGTGAGTCAGCATGACCCAGCTCGTTTCGACTTGAATTACTTTTGGAAAGAAAATTTGGTGACCATGGGACCATGACCGGGCACATTATATTAGGGAATGCCTCGAAATAGCAAGAGAGAACCTAATTGTGGGCCTCTGTTAATTGCTGGTCCAGCCCATTGTCCAACCTGGCGAATTGAGCCTCCTGGGGTCGAGTACACGTGTCATAATGAAGGTCGGTCGGCGATCGCTTGGGCCGCAAGATGTTGCCGACTGAATTGTAGTCAGTGGAAAATTGACTGGGGTCTTGAGACCAAAATCAAAGTTGCAACCAGCACGCTGTTCATTCGTCAAGAGAGCTCCCAGGGTCGGTCAATGAGAGGACACCCCATGTAGGTAGGCTCAGAAGCTGAGCTTCAGACCAAAGAGTCTGGGATCAGCTGGTTGACATCAATATTGAGCGACCGACACCCATGAGTAATTCAAGATTGCCGCACTGAGGGTAAAACTGCACGAAATTGGATATGGCGAGTCTCCGACTAGAACGGGAAAAACTGCAGTCCCATCAACAGAGGAGTCTGCCTGACGGTGAAAGGATAGCAATTATATTCAGTGGGGCCTCTTGATCATATGATGATGCCACCCGGCCGTTGAGGTGGACCTCCTGATGAGCGGAAATGAGCGCCACCGAAGCGACTGTCATAAAGGGCTGTAAGCGACGCAATAGAACGAATGGTTGAGACAAGCTATGGGACTGGAAAGCCCGGGTGATCCTGTTTAGTAAGATGGAAGTCTATCTACTGATATAAACCCACAGGTCAGTATTGGTCCGAAGGAGTTCATCATAAGACATCGCACTGACCACAACTTCCACGTCCCCAACCCTACAATCTCATATAAATCTCCCTGAAAAAATGTGCCAGACGTCCGTTTCCCTGTCGGGCGATAGAGCGACACTGGGTAAGGAGACCGAGGGACCAGTGGTGGACGATCTGAGTAAGCAGGGAAAGACGTGCTATCTATGCAAGCTGACGGCTTCCAGCGATTCCGAAGGATGGTATTGGTCTCAATACCGAGGAGAGCGACGCACCCTCCGAGATCGAGACCGAAAGCAAGGGTGGCGGTGGTGAGTAGCCCATGCTGAAGAGACAATCGCTGCTGAGATTTCTTGTCGGTCGGCGAGTAGATTCACTCATAGACGCCAGGCAAACCACAGTCTTCCTCTGCTGCTTGCCTGCCAGTTGGTTCTTGTGGCTCCGTCTTCTCTCTATCATCGGTGTTACAGACCCCTCGAGTTCTGTTCCACCATTGACGACGGATGAGTCTAACGAGAGACGTGATGTCGACCATAGGGTGCCTTGCGAGCATCGACAGGAGACGAGCCCATTTGAGAATGAACCAATCGACATGGGGGTTCATCGACAGAGGTATCTAATTCACATCTGAAGTGAATATCTGTGTAGCTAATCGGTGAAACAGGATGGCAGACGCGTATGGTTGGCCGACAAATTGAAGAGGCAGGCACTTGGAGCCTTTCCCTCTTTGAATTTATTGATCGGACCTACAAAAAATTCGGAAACTGAACCAATAGGCGCCTAACAGAGCGTACACTCACGTAGGGAGGACATGTATTGACTCATAACCGCTTTCGGTTCGATTTCCGGGCCAGTCCTTTGTCAAATCCAAAACAGTTTCTTGATATCAATGGCATTATATCGTTGAATAGCACCCCAACTGGCAATCGAGCGAATTGAGACTTGAAGGTGGTCATATCGGGACGGAGACGAGCTCAACATCCCGAGAGTAAGAACAGAAAAGACATCCAAAACTTCTTTAGGGCTCTGGTTTGATTCTTTCTTGTGCAACATTGAGCAGTTGTCCTTATCGTTGACGAGCGCTACACGTGGAGAAGGCCAAGGTCACGACTTCCAACCTTAAACTGACCGACCAACCTCAAACCGCCCTTGGACCAACTCTAAACTTTCCTTTCATTTTGCACAAATCTTCGTCGATACTAGGCATCAATATCGTCTCGAAACTGCTGTTGGATCGGATTGTTGTTGACTAATTGGACTTCAAAGACGGACTGGATTCCCCTCTTGCTTCTCAAGAAAAATGGAACGACCCTATAATCTCACTCATGCAAATGGGAACTGACATAGCTGCGTGCATTGATGGGCCGTCGATTCCCTCTTGCCTGGAGTGGGGATGTCGAGCACACCCATTAGGAGCCAAAAGGTCAAGAAGGCGGGCTCAATCATTGGATTTTGGTCGTTTCGACTTCTTCTGAGTCTTATTTAGTCGAACATCGGGGCTTGAAGGGTACAATCGTTTTCTCAAGAGGATATCTCCCTATCGAATCCAAGCGTACTATTTTGGAACCTGGTGACAACATTGGTGTATCTCATCCGATGAATGGAATGAAATGCGGTGTGAGCATTTTTACTGGTCTTCGAGTTCATCCGCGATCTGATCCTAGCTTGTATATATTTAGGAAATCAGGGCTATACCGTTAGTGCGGGTGCCTTTGGTGCGATTGATCTGGCTGCATTACTGCGGTGAGATCCCGGTCAGTTCCCCCCTTCTTTATACGGTAACCCTCCTGAAATCTAGGGCGGTGGGTCGGGCACTAAAGGAACTCTAGTCCCCGTGGTCTCCGCCCGACATGTTGGTTAGTATTCTATCCACGATGAGACTTAGGCCATATATAGGGTCGTTCATCGGTTCTTCGTCTCGATAGCCCGACTCCTCGGTGGCTATTTGGACTCTATCAGGTACAAGCGCCAATTTACTTTTCCTACAACGAAATGTCGACGAGCGAGCAAGTTCCTACACTTGAGAACGGGTCCGGTTCAGGAGGTACTCACCAGCAGAACAAGTCTGTCCCACTCTCAAACAAGAACATGTCTTATGTTGGTGGGATGATCGCTCAGTCGCTTTCGAAGGTTAAGACTAGTCAAATGACTAGCTTTGTCAGATACTCCTGTTGCGTGGTATATATCCAGGCTCATGTGCTCGCTAATGATGCTTGTACAGTAGTACAGTTGTTAGAGTCAGTCACCATTCGCTGAGGGTTTTGCCCGAGATACATCAAAAGTGAAAGATGCTATCGTATGAATCTAATTGAAAGCCGAGTCATGAACAGTACTTAGCGCTAGGCTTACTTACTATTGCTTGCGGGAGAGGCATACATATACACTTATCAGATCTCAAGGGCTGGCCTAAGTGAGTAAGCAGACTTGAGTGTCCACAGTCCAATGGTTATTTGTGATTCGCTCGGGAGGGCAGCCGATCTGGCCTTGCCTTGCGGTAGCTGCACGTGGAGGGGGACCACCCTGTGTTCGGCCGTTTGCTTCTTACCAAGCTTAGACCCGTCCATATCCGTCCCCAGCGTCCTCTTCACAATGAAAAACCATCATAATATCCCTAAATTCGTCGTAGATGAGAGCCTTACCTGAATCATTGGCTGGGAACAACATCTCCGAATGCCCCAAAAGATAGACAATGGCACTGGGCGAGCAGCCAGCCCAGGTGTAGTTAAAAAGACCTGTTGCGTGGTCTCTATATCGAGTAAGGGTACTTGCATCGTTTTCATCCTACCTCAGGACTCGTACTCATCCCGTCTCAACTTTTTCGCCAGGCGCCCACCGGAATTAGAACAGAGTTCCACGGAGTCGTCAATATCGATACAAGAGGTATACTCGACTCTGAGATAAATTATTCCACAACGAGGTCGAACTTGCAAGCGCAAAATAGAGCAGACAACCCCCGCCCTAGTAAGGCTTGGTTGCCTAGACGAAGGGCTCATTCTTCACTAAAATGGCCACCCGCGGCGAAAATCCTGATACCATATCGGTATTCGATTAATACTATATCACGAAATAAGGCGAAATAGACGAACCTCGAGGGCCAACTATCGTACTCCATGGCTGGCCATTCCTCTTCCATCGACTCGTGTTGATTGTGGGCTTGGTCATGAGGATCATGATACGTCGACTCTTCCATCTCTCTTGTAGCTTCAAATACTCTACCAATTCGCTCTCAGCTATCGCCATTTCTTCTACCGGCAAAAAAAAAAGGGCCGGATGGGACGCGTACACACCTCTGAATGAAGGCCTCATCAAAGTCTGATGACAAAGCAGGAAAGAATTCAGTGATCCCCTTGGGTACACACACAACACAAAGAGAAAAAATGAAAAGGAGGGGAGAAATTTATTTTTTTTCGCACCTGGTTCGAATGGGTCCTCTGCCGTCGCAACACCGTAATGCGAGTGGGGAGGCGGATTACGGTGGCATGAACAGGCGCAACGACAAACATGACCTTCACGCTCTTCATCTTCTCCAACTTCGACTTCAGCTTCAAGGGGAAACCAGTAGACTCGACATCAGCTTTGCTCACAACCGCAAAGGCAGGACGCGGCATCTCACCTGGATGCGAGGACAACGGCGACGACGATGACACCTCTCCACTCAGAGTACCACTCTCGGCTTCGGTCAGCAGCTCCTGCTGGACATCAACAACGTTGACTTCCGTCTGATCCTGATTGCGAGGCTCGGACATTTTGGCGAGATCCGTAGAGGTTGGTTTGGAAAATTGTGGGGAGGCAGAGACAAAGGACCAAGAACCGTTCGGGGAGAGGTTGGTTTTGGAACACGAGGCCAGATCACAGGATCACTTTCAGCATTCGGGCCCGTTATCCAATGACATTCCTGAGATCGAATTCTACGCACTCGGGCTAGATACGAGGACTGTACTCCAATCATGAAGCCGAGTTTTGGTCGTTCTCCTCGTAGAGCGCAGAGCCGCAGGATCCCTCTTATGAATCAATTTAGCCAGAAAAAGCGAAAGTATTCTTACACGTCAAAGAAAACGGTTTGTAATACCTCGATTCGGGTGGTTGGGTCGTTCGTCTCGTAGAGCCCTTTTGACGAATCAATCTAGCCAGAAAGGCGAAAGTAATCTTACACTCAAGAGAAAAAACGGTTTGCAATATAAAAAACCTTTATTTCTAAACTGCAACGGCCATTAAGTAAAGATCCAAAGAGTTCCACGAGTAGCCCTAGATGATGCCAAAACATGTCATCCACTCCGACTGACCAGCAAATATAAGACAGCGTAGGGGTAGGCGTAGCGAAAAACATCTGTCGGCATCATCATTGAGAAAAATAAGTGGAGAGAGGAGGGATGAGCAAGGCGGCGGAAAGGAAGAGGAGAGCACTAGACACGACGAGGCGAGTCTTGTGAGAGGACGAAGACGAAGAGGTCACCCTTTAGAGGCAGGTAGTCTCGACGAGGGCAGCGGTGACACGGTAAGGGTCTAAACGGGAGCGTTTTCGTCAGTCCGTTTGCAAATTTCGTCACAAAGTGAGAAAAAAACGGTTACGTACCGACGTTGGAAGCAGGACGACGATCCTCGAGGTATCCAAAGCCTTGAGCGGCGACGTGTCGGGGGATACGGATGGAGGCACCACGGTTGGCAATACCAGAAGAGAAAGTACCAATGTGACCAGTCTCGTGCCTTCCGGTCAAGCGCATCTCGTTGTCTTCACCATAGACGGCAATATGCTCCATATGCTTCTTTGAGAGCTTCTCGATGGCCTCCTCGATGGCCTTCATTCCTCCGGGCTCACGCATGGCCTTGGTGGAATAGTTGGAGTGGCAACCAGCACCGTTCCAGTCACCTGCGAGTGGCTTAGGATGGAAGGAGACCTTGACACCCCATTCTTCAGCAATGCGGACGAGGAGGAAACGAGCCATCCAGAGGTGGTCGCCCATCGAGATACCCTCGCAGGGGCCGACTTGGAACTCCCATTGGGAAGGCATGACCTCGGCATTGATACCCGAAATGTTGACACCAGCGTAAAGGCAGGCGCGGTAGTGAGCCTCGATCAAGTCACGCGCAAAGACCTTGCCAGTCCCTATATCGGTAAATTGTCAGGATTTCACAACCCAAAGAATCGAATTCGGTGAAAACGGGGCAGGGACAAGACGGGATACGGGGCGGTGTCCCGTTAAAGGGCAGAAGACGGCTCGGGACACAATTGGGGGAGCTGGAGCGGAATAACGTACCAACACCGCAGTAGTAGGGGCCTTGAGGACCAGGGAAACCACCCTTTGGCCATTGGTATGGCTTGTCATCGACATCGAAGAGAGTGTATTCCTGTTCGAGACCGAACCAGGGTTCGATTTCTGTCACTTGTTCCATAATCTTCTTGGCGTGGTGGCGGTAGTTGGTCTTGTTGGGTGTTCCATCGTTGTTGTAGGTCTCAGCGAGGACGAGGATGTTGTCTCCACCACGGAACGGATCCTTGAAGATGGCCGCGGGGCGAAGGTAGACGTCCGAGTCGTGACCTGGGGCTTGGTTCGTGGACGAACCGTCAAAGTCCCAGATACGGAGGTCGCCAATATCCTTGACAGTCTTGTTGACCGTCTATAACGATGAAAAGAGAGCGAAAAAGTCAGTATACCAGTAATTTGAAGCCAGCGTCGAGCAAAAGGATTCGGCCGATCGCCAGGATGGATCTTAGACTCACCGTCGTCTTGCAGCGGAGACCGCCATCACCATCGATCCAGACGTCTGAGAGAGGATGAAAGAGGTCAGTACGAGGATGAGTGTGCTCGCTGCCCTGGGCAGCGAGGGGAGAGCTGACGTCTCACTCACATTCAGCTTGGATCTTTCCTCCTTGATCAAGCTGAAGGTAGCGCTGGAGGAGTTCTGGCTTGTGGAGATAGGCAGCCATATTGTGCGTTAGACGAAGAGAATTGTAGTAGTGGTGGTTAAGGTGAAAGTTGAGGTTGGGGACAAGAGGTGGGACTCTTACGAGGAGAACCAAGGCTGTTCGGAACAAGTGGGCTTTTATATTCTCGCGGTCACAGATTTGCTGTGAGGAAGCATCTTACCGGAGAGCGAACAGCCAAGGGGAAGGCAGAGATAAGCAAGAGTACAATCAGGCGAATTCAGATCGATGGGCTAGCCGTCAAGGCCCTCGCTCCCCAGACGACCAATAGCGCACCTCGGATCTCTTTATCACTCCCTTTTGGTCTTATTTCTCCCTTTCCCTAATCTCTTAATCGATAGAATTGGCCCATATACGTGCTTGTAGAATAGCGAGACGCATCGCGATCAATCTCTGCTGATAATGTCCATCATTCACGTAGCCGAACGCCCATCCTTGTTCACTTTGCGAGTGGTCCAGGGTTCTCAGCAGTGGCAGAAGTTGCCGAGACGACCATCTTCAACGCCTCTGCCACTCCATTCCATGCTTCTGCTTCCATCTTTCGCTCCTGAAAGCCCGGCTGAAAGTGCCCGTCATTACGCCCATCGACGAATCCGCTGCCTGAACCCTTTAGACTACTCCCACCACCTCCACCGTCCGGCCTAGAGGAGCCTGTTGGCGCCGGCATCGTCGTCCCTAGTGCTCGCGGGGCTGAAATCCGACCTTCGGGAGCCTTGAGGGAATTTGGCGCGATCCTGGCTGCTCGGACGCGTGCAATACTCGTCCGTATCCCCAGTTGAATCGTCTGTCCATTTCGTTATTTTCCCATAAATTATCCATCCCCAGCACCCCAAAGAAATGGGCGGACCGGAATTGGGATAATTGGCATTCAAAGGTTTCGGTTTTGATATTCGCGTGGGGGAGGAGGTTTCAACGTGATTTACCCGAGCAACACGATTTAGAAAGAGCGAAAAGGAATGAGGAGGTTTGTTCATTTCGTGGTCGAGTTTCGTGTAGATAGCCGTGAAACCATGTACGTTATGCGAGTCCCCCAAACGAGTAAGTTTCCATAGACGTTTCCGCAGTGTTTCCATTCCATTCCAGACAAAGAGAGAGAGCGTTTGAGCGTTTTTGCAATCGTACATGCGCGCCACCGCCAGCCAGTAGGCGAAGCGAGAGTGGCGAACAAAGGGGCCCAAGAGGGTCCCGCGAGCGTGAAAGCCGAATTTCCCCAGACGAATTCAAAAAGGTGACGAATGGGGCAAGAGATACGAGCGAATGAGCGACCAATCGTTTCCACAGGATCATGAATACGTTACGGCCCAGCAAACAGCAACAGTAAGAGACAGATAGGGGCATATGTCCAAAGTCCGTTAGTCCACCATCATAAGCCAAAGTCAAAGGAGACGACTCACGTTCAGAGTCTCGAAATATGCTTCTGCATTCGTAGCAAACGCGTCAGATCGACTAGGTCCACGGGGTAACGCTTGGGCCTCTTCTGCAGAATCCGTCTGAGGTAAAGCGAGTAACGACATGCTCATCGACGCCAACTCCATCAACCGAACAATCTCCTATTCCATGCCAAACCATAACCAAAAAAAAAACGCGTCAAAAACGACGAGCATGCGCGGCCGACCGGGTAGAGTTTGGCGAAATAAGAGTTACATACTTGCTCGACTTCACACAGTTTCTTTATCTGTTTTGCACTTTCCGCAGAATTCCAGACCCCATCGACTTCCTCCTGAGATATGTCCATGTCCAACTGAACGGCTAATGGTGTATGAGTTCAAGCTAGATATCAAGGTCGCAAGTTTCGACCCGAACCCATACGGGCTAAATGCACGTCTATAAGCGTCCAAGGAACATCAAATCAGACAAAACATAGATCATCTCTTCATGAGGTCGAAAGTACAGTTCCGAGGAGAAAAGGGGGAGGCATTCTACAAACGTATCACCAAAAAAGAAAAAGGAGGAAAGAAAGAAAGTTGCTTTAATATAGCGTAAACAAGCCCAGGGACATGCAATAGCCATTGTGGGTTAGATCGAATTCCAAGGTGATCGTGAGGAAGCGGAGGCTCAAAACGATACCATTGGCATCAGGATCATGCATGAAGAGATTATAATCCGTGTCGAATCTTCTACCTATAATATGAGTACTGATGTTAGCAATCGACAGGACATGGATTTTATCCTGCTGGTAGTGGCCCATGTGCGTAACGGCCTCTTCTTGATAGCTCTTAATAGTAGTCGCGTCAAAATCACAGCTCAAAGAACGTCCTAGACGTCTAAGAGCAAAGCGCGTGATAAAGTGATTACCGACGCGTCGATAAACGAATTTCAGTTTCATGAAAATTCAAGGCGCATCGGCGAATCCTAGGAAACAAAGCAAAGCAACCCTTTCGTGTTCGACTCTTGGGTGATGACCACGTATAACGGCAATGCCGCACGACCACAAGCGGGATCTCTTCAGAACGGTTTATCAGGAATACAGTACGTGCCCTAGTACCAGATTGTGTACAGTGTCGCCCAGAGCTGAGCCAGCACCGACATCCAGAAAAGACACAAAGCACCATATAGAGGAATCTTTGACTGATCAAACGTGATTTAATCTCCTTGAAACACTGTTTTTATGAAAATCTCCAACATTCTTTGCCAACTCTAGCCCGCCAGCGAGTGTCCCGGGTTCACCTCTACCTCATGAATTACCTTCCAAGGGCTTTTGGAACGATGTTGTGACTATGAGATGGATGCGGAGACCATGTACGTGTTATTTACAGAAGCTTTATTTACTAGCCTACTCATTCTTGCTGTTTCAGCTTCTTCAATAAAAATGCTCGGAGTGCCGATTCTTCTCCGGCTCATCTGGATGCTCGTTACTCCTCATGTCGATAACCCATGGGATCACCTACTGTTTGTCTCAAACCGCTTACCTGATTCAGCGCAGGGGTTTCCTATGTACGGTAAAAGTTACTGGGTAAGAGCTCTTTCCCTCATAAGCACGGCCGCTTTCTATTGGATTAACTACTTTATAGGACGCTGCATTCCTAGCTTATTACGTCGTAGTATTCTCGTTTCTTAGACAATCCATCACCATTTACTTTCTCAAACCACTCGCCCTACATTACGGCATCAAGAACGAGGCAAAACTCGATAGGTTTGCGGAACAGGGTTACGCAATCATGTATTTCGTCTGTTCTGGATCTCTCGGACTGGTGAGTGAGTTCCACCCGCAAGACATCACCTAGCCTGAACGGCGCGACAGTGGACAATGTACAAGTATCTTCCGACATGGTACTTCCAGACTCGATACTTCTGGATCGGTACTGTCACCATACGTTGTTGGTCGATATTCTGATCTTTCCTTCGCAGACTACCCATATTCGGAAATGCCTGGCACCCTCAAACCATATTATCTGCTTCAATTCGCATACTGGCTCCAGCAATTCCTCTTGCTTGTGTTGAGGATGGAGAAACCTCGAAGTGACTTCTACCAGCTTGTTGCTCATCATATCGTCACGCTCTGGTTGATCGGCGGAAGCTATTTATTCACCTGCACCTGGATCGGAAATGCCGTATTTATGACTATGGACTGGTCAGATGTCTTCCTCGCCGTAAGTCCACCCCTCCAATGTCGTTTTTTAACCCCCGTCTGATTCGTCCCAGCTTTCTTTATGTTTCAACTACCTGCAAATGAAGAGAACAAAGACCGTGGCGTTTGCCTGGTTTGCGTGCGTCTGGACGTGAGTCAGAATCATTGGCTTGTTCGTGTCCCTAACTCACTGTTATCAGCTATACCCGACACTATCTCAACATAATTCTACTTTACTCTGTATGGACCGAATGGGACCTTATACCGTTGGTACAATTGCCCTTCAACGAAACCTGATCACTCATTACTTTCCAGATCCCAAAACAAGGTCTGGGAACCCAAAAACGACCTCTGGATGCCTCCCTGGTACGCCTATTTCTATCGGTAACTCGATCGGTCTACTAACAGCTGTATTAGGATGAAAATGCAAATATTCCTTCCACTCCTTTTCTTGCAAGGCCTCAATCTGTTCTGGTACTACCGGATATGGCGCATCCTTTTGAAGTAAGAAACGAGTGCCTCCCCATAAGCGCAACGATCTGATTTCTGGTGTTCTCTTTTAGGGCCATTTTTGGATCAAAACTCGACGATGACCGTGAGGACGACGAAGACGAGGACGCGGAGCCTAAGACCAAGAAAGCAAAGACAGAGTAAGACATTCACGAGTATATTACGTCGATTGCAACTTCAGTTCTTTCTGTGTTTAACATACGCTATACACTCTATCGGTAATCCATGAATCCGCTCCTAGCATTATCAAACCGCTTGCCCACATCGTTGGGAAAACATTGTTACCTAGAAACTCGAGGAGGTAGCTTTGTAAGAGCCATAGGGCTTGAGCGTCGACCACGTTACTGTTCGAGTTCAAGCCAGATATCAATGTGTCGCAAGATTCAGCCGAAACCCACGAAAGGCTAAATGCAAGTCCATAAACGTCCAAAGAACATTGGATTCAAAAAAATAGGTCATCTCTTCATGAGGTCGAAAGTACAATTCCGAAGAGGAAAAAAAAAGGGGATGCATTCTACAGACGTACTACCAAAAAGGGAAGAAAAACGAAAAAGGAAGTTGTTTTGCACTAAACGTAAACGAGACCAGGGACATGCAATAATCACTGTGGGGCCAGATTGAATCCAAAAAAACTGGGGAAGCGGTGGATTGCCTTGTGAGGGCAAGCGGGACAAGAGAATGGATACCGTTGGTGACGGGTTCAAACATGGGATAGTTGACGGCGTCGTAGAAAACACCAAGATGGGGAGGGAGATATCCATTTGCAGGAGCCAAGAAAGGGGGGAAAGGGTAGCCAGGCAATCGTCCATTGTCCAATCTATGTTCCGTTCATGGCCGTCTAGAATGAGGCAAGGTGATGTGCTGCAGCGAATGGGTGCAGATGGAAAGATGAGTATCGAAAGAAAAGAAAAAAGAGAGATAATGAGCGACAGGATTAGAACATTATATAATGCTAAAATGAGGGGAGAATGTGCGATGCAAAGAATGATGTGATTTTTGATTCCATGAAATGGAAGAGCCAGAGTCCAATGCTTGCGTGTCATGCCGAAATGATGGGAAAGATATGGATGCAGGAGTCGGGCACAGTAGTTTTGTGCATAGGCTACGAGAACAGTCGACTCTTTCGCTGTGTCGTTGGCGCCTCTTTCAAAGTCGTCTGTGTCGACGACTTTCGTGGAATTGCTGGGGGATAGTTCATGGGTGCTGGGTTTGTCGATAACCCATACGGGTTTTTGTGAGTGGAAGGGGCTAAGGAAGGGACTTGGGGGATGCCAGTCTTGGACAGAATAGAAGAAGCACCACCACCACCGGTACGTGTTCTCGAAGAAAAATTTGAAGAAGCAGAGGGTTGCCCATGGTGATGGCCTGGACGAAGGGGGGACGAAACAGAGGTGGGGAGGTTCTTGGGGTTATGTTCTGCCCAGGGACTCGAGGGTGGTTCGACAGGTGATTTTGAGTGACTCTTGCGTCGTTTCGGGTCCTCCGAGTTGGTGTATGTGCTACTCCTCGAATTTCGCCATTCTTGCGAATCGACAGTGTTGCTAAGCCCAGACCTGGAACCTGCAGCGCCACTATTTCGTTGCAAGGCATTCCGTACGTCCTCACTGCTCGAACCCCAACTCGATGGACGCGAATTGGGGAATCTCGGAGGTGTGAGGGACCCAGAAGAGTCCCCAGAGGAAGCAAATCCGAACAATGGGCGTGGTGGAGTCAACGTCCCAGCACTACCTCCGGCCCTTGTGTCCATTGCCCAGGGTCGGAGAAGACCCTGTTCAAACATGGCCATAGCGATCGGGTCTGGGTGAGGAGGCAACATCATCATCGAAGCGGGATAATGGAGTTGGGAGGTCGGAGCGCTCATAGGCATGTTTGGCAACGATCCCGAGAGCCCAGATAAATCGCTTTGACTCATCGGAAGGGCTCCTGCCATCGGTACACCAGTCCATGGACTAGGCATAAGCGGAGCGGAGTGCTGGCGTGGGGTTTCTGGAGGTCGAGGTGTAGCGGTTGCCGTTGTAGAAGTTACGAAAGACGAAGCAGACGAAGAAGGCACGGTGGTTTGTCTTCTAGGTACAGAGGGTTTGAGGGGAACAGTAGACAAAAGCGGAGAAGAGTTGGAGGCTGCGAGGTTGGGGTTCGAACTCGACTTGAGGTGATGGGATGCAAATGGTTTTATAGGAGGTGGGAGGGCATCAGCTTCACCAGATAACCATGCGTCCTTTTTGGAGCCAGGCTTTCCCGCTTTCTCTGCCTCTCGACGAGCTCTGGCCGCTGCAACCTGCTCTGCATACTTTCGATTTCTCTCTTCCTCGTCACGCGCTCTTCGCTCCCTCTCTACCATTTCTGCTGCCACACGTCGTTTCCGCTCCTC
>WSTS01000333.1:0-15664 GCA_019627755.1 Serendipita sp. 411 | reverse complement strand
AATAGAGCCATTGATCATTGGTAGTGATCGAATAGAAATAACTTCCTCCAGATTTCAAGAGAAAGAGTAAGGAAAGGTACATGCACAGGAATAGTAACCGACAATTGCAAACTATTCTATCAAGGGAAAATTTGTAATGAAGAAAAAAAAGAGGGGAATGGATAATTGGGTATCTATTAGCTCGGAGGGAGCGAGGGTTGAGACATAGAAGTTACTTTCTGAAGCTTTCGTCAGTACGAGGGAGCAGACAAACTACTGTAGACTCACAATGGAGGGAGAATGACGAGGTGATGCTGTCCGGTTTAGCAGTGTCATCAGCTTCTTCCGGGGCGTGGCGCTTTCCACCTCCTCGTGATCAGAGACGCCACGGTTGCCAGAACTCGACGAGTTATGTCGGTTGGAGGACGTTGAGCGTCTTCCAAACCCAATAGAGCTGGTTGTGTGAGAAGAAGTGGAAGCACGCGGCGTCGCACCAGTGCCAGTGTCTGACAACCCAGAACTGTCCGCAGAAGAGAGGGTCTCAGACCCGTTTGTCCCTTTTGTTCCAGTCAGCTGTCGCTGTGGAGGTTTGGGTGGAGCCTCGATCTTTGCAGGGGTCGTATTTCGCTTGCTTGGGGTAAACCGTTCTCTGATTCCACTGAATTTGAAGCTCTTGAGTCCACTGGCACTGAGAACGACATTGCTGGTCATCGTGATAAAGTCCCATTTGAATTCGAGTACCAGGTCATGGAAGGAGCAGGTTCGGTTACCAAACGAAATGTCTGGAGTCTCTATGTTTAGCTGGTGTATGTCAGGGATAATGATGGAAAGATCCTTGTCACGTCGGAATGAGAGACAAATGCCAGATCTATATGAGCAGCTCGTTAGTATCACTGCAGGAGAATATTGTTACTAAAGACGAACGGGTTGATTCGAGCCGCAACAAAGGTACGATTTTCCGCAGAACGTGCTCGCATTTCTGCAACTCCGTCGCTGATTTGACCTTTACTGGTCTTTGTTAGGGCAACGCTGGAGGCGGCCTCTTGATGTGAAGGTGCATCCAGGTTGTGGTTTGAGTGCGTGCGACGAAGTCGAGGTCCGTCATGATCCCCTCGCCCAAGGTCGGAATGGGACGAAGATCGCGAGACGGGTCGCGGTGCTCTTAATAGAGTCCTACTTGACCGCTCGTCCAAAGAGCTCCTGGATGGGACATCAAAGGTAGTGTGGCTATCAGGCGTGTCTGGAGACTTCCTGAGGTCGCTTTCTGTGTCCATGACACTCTGCGAATTATGATAACGAGAAGACTTGTCCTTGGGGAAAATATATGTTTGGAGTTTATGACCAACAGATGCGTCGAACTGAGCATTGATAGGGTGGAATGAAAAGTCGAAGTTTGTCAGGATCGAGATCCCTCCAACTGGTGCAGCAGTGGTCCAGACGGCCTCTATCAGTGTGTCCTTCTGCATAAAAGTTAGACTTATATCGCAGAAAGATTGATCAACTCACCTTGGCCATGGGGTGATCCTTCAGCCAAGTCGTTTGTTTAGAGATCATTTGTGGGAATTTGGCATTTGGTCTGGCATCTAAAGCTTCAAGGTCTTTGATTTTGAGTCTGTTCGCGGAGGAACCGTCTTGCGAACTTATCCACAAAAAGTCGATGGCACGGAGCGCAAGTCGCATGAAAAGACTGCCATCTTTGTCCATGAGATTCCAGGTGATATCCGAAGAAGAAGCCTCCAAACGAATCCCGACTTTGTTCTTGGTCGCTTGCTCGTCTCGCTGTTGAACGCTTTGTATTGCATCGAAAATCAGACCAAGCTCTTCGGCTTGAGCCATCACCCTGGCAGCTACCTGGTTCATTTCGAGCCTCTCAGAAGAGCGTAAGTCCGCCTGGCGGAGGGTGAAATCGTTCAGCTGCTCGCTAAGGGCACGGATACGGCGCTGTCGGAACGCGATCTCCGAGGCAGTGGTCGCAGAGTCACTAATGTCGTCATTGAGGATGAAAGATTCAAGGCGGTCGATTCGTGAGCGGTTCGAAGGATCTGAGTAGAGAAGCAAATCCGTGATGACGTGGTAGAGTGAAGTGAAATGGTCAGAGTTGGCCTGTAATGTGAAGCGAGGAACATTAGCCATGAGGAGGTCCTGTGCACAATGTTTAGATAGATCCCCGTAAATGAGATAAATATTCACCGTCTGTGGTGTATTCTGGGAAGCAGTACGAAGGCGCAGTCGGTTGTACTTGTCGTACTGTACCAAGCAGCTGGTATGGCGAACGATCCGATCATATTCTACCGTTTCGCATAGATCGTCTAAGAAAACTTCGTATGGTAGCTGGACCCCAGTGGCGATATCCGCCCATAGTGGAGAAGGAGAGAATATCTGCATTCCACTGAGGATGAAGTGTATCCTGTCACAGATGTCAGTTAATGCATGGTATCTAAACTCAAAGCGCACTTGGTTAGCATGTGTCCATCGACAGGATCGTCGGTATTGCCATCCATAACGTCCGTTGTTTGCACTGCTGCATCATTTGCCGCAATAATGATAACACTTTCATCATCAAGATTGCTTCGAAGTACGATCTGCGGCTTGAATAGAAGGACAAAGTGGCTTTGATGTACTTGAGTACGGTGGTCGGCTCCCAGGTTGACATCAACATCCGCCGGACCAGCTACAGGTTGATGTTGCTTGCCCTTATCACTTTGTCTGGTGAATAGTCTCTTGACTGCATTCGTAGATTTGTTGCGCACAACCCCTTGTGCTACCTCGAGTTTCGGTTGTTGTGGCTCCTCTTTGCGGGTCTCAGTTGCCAGAGCGTGTTCACGGATGAACCGTACGGCGCTATCGAGCTTCTTTAGAAAAGTTCATCTGACTATTGGCCAGTCTCACCTTGAAGCCATGTGGTATTCGAATCCGCGACGCTTGCGAGACTCATAGTAATATTGGAGAAGGATCTGGAAGAGTGAGGTCATCACCCAGAAGGGAAAATGAGACAACCACTCACATTTCGCGTTCCATTATCCAGACTCAACTTTGGTGCATAAACGTGATACAGGTTATCAAACGATTCCCAATCCGACGCGGACCAATTGCCATGCAAAGAGCCCTCGACTCGACTTGGGGTGGCCGAGGGCGGGGGATTGAGCAGCTTCTCAATATAGACATCCAGAAGGTTAATTCGTTGGACGATACTAGCTCGTTTCGTGTCATAAAGAGTCTGAGGTCACGGAATTAGGTCGCTGGCTGGGAGCTTATATCATTCGACGACTTACATTCTTAGTACTCAGCTCCTGAAGTTCCGTCTCCAAAGCTGCCTTGCGTTCGCGAGCCATGCTAAGATGAACTGTACGAGGATCTGGAAGAACGTCAATTGTATGTAGAGAAATAAGATATTAAACCCACCGAACTCCATACCCATCAAACAAGTATGAGAGTCCTCCGAACCAAACTTGCTCATTTTGGATACACCTAGGGTTGGATCATCGGAAGGTTGACGAAGTATCTCTATTTTCTTCACGAAAGAGAACTCCGGACAAGAGGCCACCTCACCCATATAGAACTTCGGCATCCGGTCAGTCGGTAGCCAATCCAGCTCGGTGTAGTCATCGTTGTCAAACGCTTCATCACTAGGACTGGCAGGTGGCGCGATAGTGTAAGGAGATTCGTAGTCTGCACTTGTATGAGATGCGGCGAACTGGAGATCGGGTTCTCTGTATATAGCGACGACTGCGCGCATGAACAGCTCAGTCATATTGACCTCTGCACCATAGAGTGATTTGGTCCTTGTAAATTTCAGTGAGCCATCCTTTCCATGACTTCGAATTTCTTGGTCTCTTTGATGCAAGTCGACGCGGAGGGAGTTCACGAGCGCTTTGACCCCAACCACTGGCACCTCGCCATGTGCCCAGGAGTCCTGTGAGTCTTGCTTGTATGTATGGGAGATCGCCAGATTGTCGAGAACGATACGGTATTTCAGTGTTGCAAGGTGCCGGCCTAGCTTTTCAGATGGAGGTCGCTTATCAGGCCACATTTTTCCTTGTCGAATGGGAAGAGCAAGGGCATCGTCGAACAGTTTGACCCAGGACCAGAAGTGAGAAAAGACTCTGGGAGTCAGGTGAATGCTATTAGGCTGCATCTGGGTAGTCGCATCGGAATGAATAGGGGAGTGCATGGAAATGCTACCATGAATGAAATCGGACCGGAATCCCTCGTACGAATCCTAGAGCTTGTTAGTAATGCCAATGATGCTTGAAATGAGATTAACTCACAGTTCCGTCGTCAGAGCCAACCCGTAAAGCCACCTGATAATGCGGCTTGAAGTCGAATATTCGGCATGTGCGATGGAAAGGATCCGCCTCGGGGTGACACGTAAGGCAGCTCGAACGACAGGATCGTTCGAGAGCAAATCCCATACCAATGCGCACACCGCTGGTAAGTTTGGCAATCACCTTCTGAGGTTGTCGGCTGCCGGGGCCAAGTTCATAATCCAAGGAGGACATTCCCGACGGCGCGTTCTCGAAATGTTTCAATCTGAAAGGTCAGTTAATAACTGGAGGGAAGCACGTATTTCGCACTTACGAAGGAACGACGATTAGCATGTCGTCACTGATGAGTTGAATCAATTCGTTCTCAGGATTTGGGTGTCCAATGATTATGCGAGTATTGCGGCGTGCGCATAGAGCGATACCGACCGCTGTTCCAGATGTCTTCCATGCATCTCGGGAACCTGGCAAGAACGTCAGTTGACGAAATTAATATAAGAGCCAACGCATACCTTTCAGGTGAACGTGAACCTCTCCATTAAACTTCACTCTGACACGCCAATGAAGGATCAGCCGTAATTTGTCCCAGAAACCCAGAGGTGGGGATGGGTCAATCGGTAATGTGCTGAGAGTGTCGATCACGCGCATGACTTCTTGCATAATCGGGAGGTACGAAACACCCCAGCACATGTCAGTGATTCCGTTGGTATTGACCTGCACCTCTGGCTCTGCATACGTCTTGACAGGCATCGTCGTCTTCGGAATAAGAATATTGAAGGCCGCGGTTCCAGGCGCATCTGCATTCTCTGTTGCTATATCACATTCTACCCATCTAACGGATACCTCTGGGCCGATCTCCTCCCCAATCACCAGATCAGTGGTAAAAGTGAGTGCTTTCCGGTCCGCACAAGGAGGAACATTCAGTAAGGGCAACGGCAAATCGCGCAATACGAATCGAGCACTATCGACGGCCACTTCCAAGTGGAGAGGCACTAGGAGCGTGAACTGAGTATCCTTTGGCAGACCTCGACCCAGGTCTTCCATGAAGGAGGTTCGCTTTTCCTCGTCCCAATTTGGCGACCGCACAGCGACAGAGACGCCATTCAGCGTCAATCTGAACAGTGGGGGGAGATTTGGCGGTACATAGAGAGACAGCGGAAGAGCATTATCCATCTGGACCGTCTTGCCCTCGCGGAACCTCATGGTGAGATTCTCCTCTTTAACCATGGCAATCGCCTTTGCATCCTGAATTTGACTGACCCAGAGGTTGGAGAAGAGCTCTCGTAGACGATGGCGTGCCTCTTGAATCCCAACAGAGTGTTCACTTGTAAAGTTCCACTCCCCTTCGCGTCGACCATGGGCAGCCCGATTTTGCTCCGCCTCAATCTTGGCCACTTTGGCGTCGAATGCCTCCTCATGTTCGACTCGAATCCTCTGCGCCAGAAGATTCTGCCGAAATGCGAGATTAAGACGCGCTTCGATGGGAGAGTCCGTTGCCTCGAACATCAAGCTGTCGATTTGGACGTGAATGTTTGGAACAATCTTGGCTTCTTCACTGGGCGGCGTTTCCATCGGAGTGAATTTTCCTGCAGTCGTAATGTCTACCAAGTGTTTTGCTGCCTTGATTGCAACAGTGAGGGAAAGGATCATGTCCGACAAGATGTAACCGTTTGGAATTCGGATACGAGCAGAGTCTCCAACGACCTGGATCAAGGGTTTCTTTGTCGTAGTATCTGGACCAAGTGAAACGCGCCATGACGGCAGACGCGCCATCTCCTCCCATCGCCTATGGGCCTGATGAACTCCGCTGGGTGCAAGGATCGAGGCGGCTGTCCACTTGATTTCTGCCGTCTTCGCGTCCGTCAACTTCATATTCAGGACGCTCAAACGAGCCTGCAGAACTTGTCCAATCGGTAGTTGACATATCAGCTGGGCCGAAGCGACCTGAGCCGCGATATCGATATGAATCTTCTTCTGCTCCGACGGGTCGACACGGGCTACTACAGGCTCAGTCTTTGGTTTCTTCTGTGCCCCGGCCAGTTTCTGCAACGTTTGTACTGCCAACAAGCTGCAGTAGGCATCCAAGAGCTGAATATATCCACTGATTGCGTTGATATCGAGGGTGATGTTGATGCTGTCCACGAGGGAAGTACCAGGGCCCGGACGACGAGTGACGAACGAACGAGATCGAATACGAGGGATCGAGAGCGTTAGCCCATGAGCACTCACACTCGTCGGAATATTGTCCACCAACACGCTCTCGTCTACTCCAAACTGGGTCCCCACGATCCGCCTCAGCGTCACGTTTGAAAAGATCATCTCCGTGAGCGCCGAAACCGACCGCGTATCGTCGCTCTGGTTCGCATACGCGAACGCTTGCATGAGCAGGTCCTCTGAAAGCCTGAGCCTATCTCGCGACAACGCCATCTTGAAGCGGTCTCGCGTTCTGGCATTGTGCAACGACGTTTGCATAGACGCATAGCGGAACATGAAACTGGTACTGAAGATGATCCCACGATGGAGTTCGAGCTTGCAATCTGGATTGATGTCTTTGCCCGTCACACCAACGACGAGAGAACCAATCGCTGCTTGGAACTGGACCCCGGTCGGAATGCTATCCAACAGCGTCTTCGTGGAAGGAGGGGCAGCGACCGTCGGCTGTGTACGTTTCGATTTCGCGCTCGACTTCTTGACCTGGCTCACAAAATAGGCGAGCACGCTGAGAGAGGATTGACTCCACAATCCAATCTGGACGGCATCAACGATGAGTCGCGCGTCCGCCATCAATGACTGTCGTTCGAGAGCCACATCCTCGCCGCTCCACTTGCCCAACATATTCCCAACGACGCCAAACTCTAACCCCTCGAGGAGCAAGATCGGGTCGTCCAACCGACACACACCACCATGCGAAGGTGCACCAAGTCGGTGCCTCATCGCCGCCTGGATCGGGCTTGAGGCCGTTGTCTCTTCGTCCGAGCTCGCTTGGACAATTCGGACAAATGGAGAATGGACGGCCGCATCGATCTTAAAGTTGTACTGAGGGAAACAGTCTGCACCCTGGTTCGCCTTCGTCTTTGACGTGCGTAGTGGAGCCTTAAACTGGTCATAATCAGAGCGAATGTGGAATTCTGCAGAGTCCAATTGGACGTCTATGCCCACATCATGAGGGAACACTTTCTCGTCATCACAGATCACGCGTCCCTTGATATCAGCGATTCGAATATCTACTGAGACTTTTGGGAGATTCTTCAACGGCTGCTGTTGCGACTCGCGGGGTTTGTTGAGGCTAAGGGGTTTCTGCTGAGGCGGACGTGCGAGTCGCTTCCGGAGCAAATCGAGTGTCTCCGTCGCTTCTATGCTCTCCATATCCACTTCACAGGCGATGAACGCTTCGGTAGCGTCGCCAGTCCGCTTGACCAATGGAGCCGGGAACTGATGCAAAAGCACCTGTGCGTCCAACCCTGCGGTTTTCACGATCCGGACCATCCCATCCTCGTTGTTCAAGTCGTGGTCCCGATGAACGATGACGTCCGTAAACCTAAACCACGCCAAGCAGGTATCGAGCTTTGGTTTGCCGCTCTTTCCCAACCACTTGAGGTGAAGCGGATCCTTCATTGGATCACTGAGCTTCATACCGAGATCTAGACCAATAATTTGACTCTTGTATTGGATCGGCTCTCGACTCTTCGTAGACGTATATTGTAGAATGAAGCGCGGCATTTGTACTCCCACGCTGTTAAAATAAAGCTGTCCGATTACGTTAGTGGTGAGCCCAACCGAGTGAAATGACAAATAACGTACCATAATATTACGATCCTTTAGTTTCTTAGGGGCTGGCTTTGCCCTCGGAGGTGAGAACGAGAATGAAAACTTGCGAGACTGCCAAAAGAATAAGCAGAATATTCGACATAGCGCAAGGATTAACTATGCTTACCGGGGCGGGGGGAAGTGTTACTGCCCGATGAGGAGGGGTAATTGGGGTAGTCGCAGGAGACGTAGGGGACGCAAGAGCGTCTAAAGAGGGCATGGGCGAAGGAGATTGGGGCTCATAGACCTTTGAAGATTTGGGTAACATCGACTGTACGTCCGCCATCAGCTTTTGCAAGACGTCCACAAAGACGGTCACGTCTGCGACGGCTGCATTGAGTCTCACGCTATGATGGGCAATCTGACCCCTTCTTGGATCGAAATCACACTTGGCAGAAAACTCGCTCTGACCAGGGATATGCAAGACCGCATTCTCTGGCGCGTTGACGTCAATGTCCGTAAAATGCACCCATCCAGAGTCGGAGGAGATGGTGGAGAGTGCTCTCTTTCGAGCAGGAGGGGGAGTAGGATTGGATAAGGTGAAATTTTTGAGTTGGAGCGAGACGGTGGCGGTACCTTGTCTCCCTTTCCAAGCGGCCATAAACGTCCGTGAGAAGCTGCCGGTGAGCCGATCCTTCCAGCTCTTTGCTCGAGAGCGTTGAGCGATACGCAGCTCTCTTCGTTGTTCGTCTGTCATTTGGTGTTCAGGTACGACTTCCAACGCGACCGAGACACCCAAGGAGGCATTGGCGAGCGTGAAATAGACCCCGTTCAATTCGACAAAGGTCACTTGGACATTCGAGAGGCGCAAGGAGAGGGTGGAAATGATAGAGGGCGCGACATGTAACAAGAAATCGAAGGAGAGGCTGAAGATGTAGCGGATCCAGGCTCGACTCGCATCGTCGAGACTCTGGACCCAACCGTCTGGGAGGACGTATTTGAGCCATTCGAGTATAGGAGAAGCCTTGTTGGCCGACTCCTCGATGAGGTCCTGAGGCAACACGGACAACGAGGTATGGTCGACGTGGGTGAGCGACGCGCTCCTCGCTCTCGCATGCTCTGTTTGTTGTTGTTGCTGTTTCTTCTTTTCGGATGGGACGTGGAGGATGGTCAATCTAAGACCTTCAAAGGTGACGCCGATCCGTCTGTTAGCTTTCTTTCCGAACAAATGGATCGAGTAGCCCAGACGGTCACACTCGACTTTTACGATGTTTGGCACAGTGAAGCGGATCCCTTTAATGGATCTCAAGCTGACCGAATCGACGAGGGCCATTCCCTTTGAGACCCTATTGAGCACAAACGGTGCAATTGGCCATCTGAGAAGAAGCAAGAAATAAAAGGTGTAAAACGCCCAGAATGGGATCTGGACGGGGAGATAAGGAACATGGTTTGGAAATGTTTGAACGAGTATTGCGATAAATAATGCTGAAATGGTTGCAATGTGAATCATGGCCAAAAGAAAATGGAGGTTCAAGAGAAAGAGTTGTTGGGTGGCTGTGATTCGCTCGCGGCCGTCCCATATATTAGTTGAAAGCGATGCCCTAAATTGTTCACAGGAGCTTTAGTGAAGCCTGAAACATAGGATTTCAAAGGTTGTCAGCAGTAGTTTCACGTCCTAGTAGTATTACTCGTCGAGCGAGCGAGCGAGCTAGCTATAACTTCTTGTGACATCTTTGGGACAACCGCTCTAGCGCGGCATCCAAGCGGGCAGCCGGCCACGGGTATTCTTCATTATCGGTTCTTGGACCCAACGACGACCTTCCCATTCTTTTAAACATCATAATTATCAACAAAAACATTACCCATCGTTCAACTATGTCTCGAATTATTATCGCCATCTCTCTCTTGGCGACCCTTGCAAGCCAAGTGACCGCTCAGTCGGGAGCCCAATGGTGAACCAGAGCACACTCTCGTATTCGTCCCATCAACGCTAACTAATTATGTTTTTTTTGTATTATTTCCTTTTCATAGTGGTCCAGGACTCAAGCCTTGTCCAGCAGTGAGTGGCAGGAATAGCTCGCCTCAGTTGTATTTTCGGGTTTCGCTAACCCCAATGGTTTCATCAGACTGCCGGCTGCTGCTCCGAGTTTGGATATTGTCAAACTAACTCGTCTCCATTCTGTCTCGGAGGCTGCAATCCAATCTGGTCCAATTCGTTGGATAGTTGCCGTCCCATGCCCATCTGCCGAGACAAGGTATGGGTCCAGAGCAAAAAAAGGAAAGGAAAAAGCCTAATTCATATATTAGACATATACTTTTGCCCCAGGAAACCCTACAATCGTTAATGCTACTCTCTATGACGGAAATTCTACCGCATATGATTGGACGGCGGATGAAGGACAGCCGCTGAATACGAATCTCAATGGAGGAGGTCGGTCGGATCTCTTCTCAATATTTTTCTTTCTGACATATATCCGCTCTCTCGCTTCCTCTTTCCAGAGCTTGCTCTCATCCTGACGCAAGACAGTCGTGCGCCCAAGGGGACACGAATCTCGACCACGGAATATGTCCTATACGGTACTATTACCGCGACAATGAAGACCACAAAGTTTAACGGCGTCGTGACTGCCTTTATCACGATGTCGAACATCAAAGTAAGTCTGGGCGTCGTTTCCATAGTGGCGGATGCTAAACCTCTTTCTCAAGGACGGTTAGCAATTTTTATTTTCTTATCTTTTAAGGGTAGAAGGAATGTATCGTGCATACTGACCCTGAATTTGGACGCAGAAATCGATTGGGAGTGGCCCGGTAATCACGTCAACGAAGCGCAGTCCAACTTTTTCTTCCAAGGCCATGTCGATTGTACGTCCAGACAGTCGTCTTGTTCCTCTCAGCTTCTAAAGGGAATGGTCTAGATACCGCAGGTAACGGTGCCACCCATGATGGGATCGACGACTCATTTGCGAATTACCACGACTACACGGTACATACGTTCGCCTCTAAATGACAGTAAGGACGGAATCTGACCTACGCTCTCTTTCACCCTCTCTCGCCCTTTCTCCTTTTTTAAAAAAAATTGCCTTGTGCTCGCATAGATCGATTGGCAGCCCGAGACGTTGAGGTTCCTCATCGACGGTCAAGAAAAGCGGGTAGTCAATAAGGCAGATACGCTCGTGGACGGAGTTTATCAATATCCCACCTCGCCCGCTCGCGTTCAACTGAGTGTTTGGGCTGGAGGACTTCCAGCTAGCTCACCGGTACGTATCTAGGGACGTTGTGGAAGGGGGGTACTGCAGTGCCTCGTAGAACCGCGGACGTGCGGACAAGCGGGCGGACATGCTTGGTGGCAGACGGACCTTGGCTGACTTTATTGCAAATTAGGGTGTCGTTACATGGGCAGGAGGAATGATTGAATTTAATGAACCTGACTATGTGGCCGCAGGCAGTACGTCGAATGGTTTTTCTACACCGCAACGCCAGCGTAACTGACTCCTTTCCCCCCTTGTTCCTGTGCATCCTTGATCGTATTATGATTGTCACTATGATGTTCATGATGATTACCGTTATCAAATAGACCAATATCAAGCGTTGGTGTCCAAAGTGACCATTCAATGCTCCACAGCATCTGGTCTTGCTATTGGATCTGATACGGTTTCGTACATGTACGGTTCCAATGATACCTCTGGCATCCCTACCGTCTATGCATCGAACCGGACGTCGTTGCTCAACGGAGGACGGGCGAAACATTCGTTCGGGTGGTCGTCTGTCGTACTCTCACTCGCCATTGGCACTGTCGCCGTATTCCTGTGCTAATGAATGAATGATCAGATTCTTCTTCTTCTTCTTTCTTCTTAATTACTGTGATTCTGAGACTCGGGTCCTTGCGGGCTGGGAGACCGGGGGGTGAAACATGTAAAGGGATGATAGATAGTCCGCGCTGCTCGGACTTGTTAGACTGATGCATATGCTACATAGCTAGACCTCTGCTCTTCCGCTGTAGCAGCAGCAGCAGATGGTTTGCACAAGGTGGTGTGCACATATAGCCATATCCCTATCACTTAGCCGCATATGAGGGGTACCGCACGTGGATGCCACGAGGTTAGCAGATCTATGAAAACCTGTTGGGAAGACTGCTGTTGGTGAGGACACTGCTCATTAGTCCGGAGGGCGATGCAGCCGCTGTCACGAGAGGAGGTGGTCTGCCTAATCGGGACAAAGGGAAAGCCAGGCCAGCCTAAGTGGCCAATGCAGTCCGTTGGGATGGGCCTTGGACTGAGTGCAAATAAAATGACTGACTGACATAGCCGGTTGAATATCAAGTTGTATGAGTCCCATGAGTGAATTGGGCGCTCTGTCCGACGTGAAGCAAAAAGAGCGTCCCATTGCCCATCGAAAACAGGAAGCATTTGTCTCTTATTGGTCGCAAGTTTTGGGACTCTGCTGTCTCATCTCAATCTCAACAGTAAAACCTCTTCATTCACCGCATCTTTCTACCGATCCAGGGCTATCCTCCGAGCTGTTTGCCTCTGCCCCGTCGTCTAGCAAAAGACACTGCTGTGCGAGTGGGTCAGAAGTATATGTATATGTGACTGTGACCAATTGTCAAAAACGAGGTTTCCTTCACCCAGCATTATCGCGCCTACAGTTGTCTCTCAAACTCTGGCTGGTGTTCGCTCTCTCGGTTCGCCTGGGTCGGGTGGTGGTATTTCTACTGCTCCGGCCACGCCCCTGCTGGGTCCCTTTTGACCTCAGCCCATCTGTCCTTCGACTCCCCCCTCTCTCTTTCCGGCTGTTGCTTTATTCCCCTACTCTGGCTAGAGCTTGGACCTCACCTTGAATAAAACCCGTCACTTGTCTTGGGCGAGCTTATACTTGAACATACCTTCCCTCTTTGTCTTTCGCACTCTTGCTTCTTCCTTGAAGTCCGTTCGATCAGTACAGGACGCCTCGTCTGCGGCCACCGAGAGCCAACCAACCACCTGGGAAGCCCAGGACGCTGAGGGAGGGCGCAGGAAATGTCCACCAACTTAAAGGATCGACATAATCTTCAGTCCGATACAACCACGCACGTCTTGCTCCCTTCTAGGTCGCAGCGCTCCTCCCCGTCCATCCTCGACCCAAAGGAGCCCAATACCGACATGTCGATGGAAATTGACCCCCCAGAATTGCTTTCTTCTTCGGAAGCAGCACCTATTGCTCGTCGTGAACTCGATTCCAAGTCACACCCTAGGCCCTCTTCGTGGCATTCGGGTGACGAGGAGGAATCCCCCCACTTCGCCAATGAGGGGCGCCCTCGTTCCTCTTCCGCTCTCTCTCGTTCCAGATCTCTCTCGGATCAGCACAGTACCTCTCACGAGAGCTCATTCGCCATCTCCAAGATGTCTTCAGAGGATCCTCGTTTCCATGCCGCTTACCGCCTCTTCAAGTGAGCCCACCTCTCTTCAATTATTTTTCTCTCTCCTCGTTCTTCCACTATCTCGTTTTGGTCTCTCGTAGTCGAATGCTTACCTATTGCACTTTCTTTCCAGGGCTTCTGTAAAGCGTTCGAGCGATCAGTTTGGTCCCTTCCTACCCGAGGACGATGGCAGCCCCTTCCTCGCCCATCGACTCAGCCGAATGTGGAACGACCTCTCAGCAGAGCAAAGAGCCTCATGGCTATCAAGAGCATCCTCCGAATCCATGAACGAGCACTCACCAGTCACTGGCAGTCGGCACTGCTCCCCTTCCTCCTCCACCGCCGCCGCCGCCTTTGCCCAAATGCGTTCGAGGCTCACTGGGGACGAAAATACGACTAGCTTCAATAGTCCTATGACAGCTGGTGCGTATGCGTCCTATGGGAACACACCAGAGTTGCGATCGCCCGCTTCGTTTATGACCGACGACGTCGAGTCGATGCAGGGCGGACCGAGCTCTTTGCGTAGTCGATCCCAGTCACCACATATGGGTGAGGAAGGTGCTTCGTCTTCGCATGTCCCAAGACCGCCAAACGCCTGGATCTTGTTCAGGTCGACAATGTCTAAGAGGAGACGACCGGACGGCGTCGTCTATTCACCTCCAGAGATTTCCGTCCTCTGGAAGGAGCTCTCTCAACAAGACAAAGACATATGGTATGAGAGAGGTACGTATTTAACTGCGCTTGTAGGTGAAACCACCCTTGGGCTCACCTTCTGCTCCCCCTCTTTTGATAGCCAAAGAAGCCAAGCAGCAACACGAAGCTGCCAATCCTGGATATAAGTATCAACCTAATCGCAAAAAGCCTCGAAAGCTCACAGAGGGTGTCACTCCAAGCGGGAGTTCGTCCCCACAGGTCGGTATTCGCGTCCAATCCTACCAGACGCCAGGGTCTTCTTCCTCCTGGCAGTCCTAGCTAATCGACTACCTACTTCAAAAGTCACCATAAATGTGACGAGTCGCTTGCGTTCGGATACCAGCTCCCCCTCCCTCTCTGTTTGTGCACAATTCCTTTCCTTACTATTTACAATCCAGCTACCAACCTGTCCATTCTTTAAGTAACTACCAACCCTCTCTCTATTTCCTATCGACCTCTTTCCCTCTCGCCATTTTTTTGCTCTTGATCTGGTCCTCACACCGTGGATCATTTCCTCCTACAACTTCGTTTTCCATTTTTGCTCGTCACCCCCTTTTATCTGTTCCACTTTCGTTGTCGCGTTTTAACTCCTATCGTATTCGTTACGATTCATTACGACTGGCCACGACCAGTGATGATCACGACCCATCACGACTTGTCACGACCTGTTACGACCACCCACTGTATCATTTACTTTCTCTTAGAGGGCCCTCTATTCTTCTCTACTGTATCCATATTCACCAAACCAATATGATTCTGTCGATCAGAACGAAATGTTTAGCATTTGGGCAGACGTGAGTGGTGGCAGCCTTTCTTTGTTTGGTTGGCCATCGCGTTCTCGCGTTTTTTTTTTCTTGGAAGCCGGCCAACCATGTCAAGAAAGAGCTTGCTCGAGCTCTGCGCGTTCAGTCCAACAACTTCAAAACAAACTTTATGTGCCCCATGTACGATTCGACTCCAGTTTCCCAAGTTTTTTCATTCGAGTCCCTCTGTATGTCGTGAGGGTATGAAGAAAACATCGTCCCCATATAGACCACCAGAGAGCTTTTTCCAACAGGGAGCCTTTCGTCCTCCTCGTACGGGTCCAACAGATTCATCTTCAAAACCATCACATTCCTCGGGTTGGAAAGACCCTAAGCAGCAGCACCACGACCACCACCAGGAACTCTATAGCCATCATGAGCCTGACCCTCATCATCATCAACGACAACAACGAAACCGAAATACAAAACATGGTCGTGGTCGAGAACGGCACTCGCGGTCCCTCAGGCCGATCAAACCCTTTCCCATTGGCCGAAAACAAGTGGAGGCGACTTTGTTGGCGCATCTGGGCAGGTGGGGGGAAACGCTCGAAACTCGAAATTTCCTCGTTACACTCGGGATTTATGATCGAGATCGGACTCCTGTCCTTCGCTCGTTTAGATCAGCCGTGAGACAGGAGATATTGAACCAGCGAGAGTCTGATGAACACTCTGAGGAAGGGGAAGCAGCTGTAGGAATAACAGAGAAGTCAACGACAAAGAAAATAACAGGAGATGCGGGTGCCGCTACAAGTATAAGAAAGGAGAGCGACTGGGTTTGGGACTGG
>WSTS01000033.1:0-56645 GCA_019627755.1 Serendipita sp. 411 | reverse complement strand
GCAGTGGAAATCGAAAATATATGGGGAGGTTATGGATTCTAGAGTGTTCTTTCGTTTCTTTGGGCATCATTAATCTTTGACTTGAAATGTTAGTCTGTGGTCGTGGTCCAATGTGGGTTTTGCATCTTTCCCTGTCGTCGCTCATTCGCTTGTTCCTTCGTTCGCGCAACAAGCAGCGTGACACTCTTCGTGAATCAACCTGAATCCCTTTCGTATAATATCAGCGCAGTTCGAATTATCGTATAAAAAAATCAGTTTCTCTCCAAAAACCGTCCGACCCAACGTTCCATGAACGGACAACATGCGATGGACGAAATGCGGCTAACGGGCTCGAGCAAAGCTCTTGCACTGCTGAACGGCTCGAATAATACCGAGAACGGCGATCGGGCTCCTGAAGTCGAGTGTGTTTCGCTTGTCCAGGCTCATCTTTGAAAAACGAGCTGAACGTTAATTTCTTGATATCCTGCAGTCATCAACTCGCCGAAGAGAGAACACATGCGGACAATACTGTATCACATATCTACGAATCTGGCTTTAAGCACGGGGTGAGCTACCCAGACGATTCACGAAAGTCCCACCACTTACCCCAGATTTCGCAGAACTTCTCGGACATCAATGTGGTGTGTTTCCTTTGGCTCACAATCTCTCGAATGACATTTTTATGTACCATTTATTCAGCAAATTGGAACTACTGTGTATCGGTTGCACGCTCTAATTCTCTCCAAGTCGCCATTCCTAGTCCATCTTATGTCAATCTCTCCTTTCAAAGGCATGATCTATATGCCTATAGATCAATATCCTGACGTAACTCTTGAGGTGAGCTTTCGTCCTCGACGCCGCAAACCATAAGGTCAGGTGACAGATGACTGAACCTGTTCGCACTTTTCTACTTTCTATCAGGCTATGGCAATGACGCTCGGTTATTTGTATTCGTATCAAGCCAGCAGATCTCTATCGCAAGCAAACGCTCGTGCCGTTCTTGCTAGTGCATGTCTACTGGGTGGACTCGACGATTTATGCGAAAGGGCATATGCCACTTGCAAGGACTCGATTCGGGTGGATACTATTGAAGAATGGCTCGCGTGGATAGACGCACACCCGTCACCCTTAGCTCATTCTCCCAGTGCTTCTGCAGTATCTACCCCTAGATCACCATCGCCTCAGTCTAGTCAAGAGGGACCAGGGCCGTCCATCTATGGTCCCTATGCTCAATTGCTCCGGAATGATGTCTTGGATTTCTTGGTGGTGTCGCTTCCCACCACTTTGTTGACCGAAAATGAATCAAACAAGTCGGAAGCAACCGCTGAAGCCACAGAGGCGCTTCTAAGAATATTCTCGCGCGTTTCCTTTGACAGTTAGTACGGTCCACCTTGATCACAACACACAGCCCCCTCATTAATTTTCACGTTTAACAGTTTTCAAGAGTGCAATGGAGTCGCCAAATTTTGTCATTGGTGAGTCTTGTCTTGTGACGGCCGGAGGTATTGCCGGTTCTCTGTACTGATTGTGTTTCATCTTCTACGCCTACGTCTACGTCTCACAGGTTCGGATCACGATCGTTTTCGGTTTGCAAAGGCAGCGATTGCCAGAAGAAAGCAGTTCGCCGGCCGTGGCGCGGAAGAGTCTGTGGTTTTGGCGGTTGGAGAGGGCAAGGGCAACGTTCACATCACCCGGAAGCTTCGCCGCAAGGCCCTCTGGAAGGTCGCAAAATAGGTAATCATTCCCGTCGTCCTACCTCCTTTACTCCCCCTACCTCGCAAGCTCAAAATGTGACGACACCACCCTGGTCATTCTTTCCGGCTGCCGTGCGCGGGCCCTATTGTTTTTTTTTCTCTCACATGTCCCTGTTTCCCCCTCAATTGCAATACAACCGAAACTTTGTCCAGGTCCAGGTAATATTCTCCTACTCAGGTAATCTGTGCTAGTGCAAAAGTGTGACGCCCACATGACGAGAAGAGCCCACCTTCTTTGATTGACCAGGTCCTCCTCCTCGATGCTAAAGGGGAAGCACTTCCGTATTGATCAACTTTTCAGCGATATGAGTCCTGCGGCGTCAAGCGCTGAGTCGTTGCAGAATGGGTCGGTCTTACGATGACCCTGGCCATTAACCTGGTGCTAGAACTCCACACTTATTTATCGAGAATGTTGCCCTTGATAAACCTTCTCTGCCTCTCACATGTCTTAAAGGCTCAAGGCGGCTGCAATCGAGTCTACTCACTGGTCCCCCCAATTAGTTGGCTCCTTTTTCTCCTCATGTCCCAGCCTGTGTCCGGCTCGCTCCTTTTCCAAGATGGCACTTCCGAACGCGATTTCATTGCCGTCAGTGCACAGAACAGTAGCGTACCCGATTTACATTACGAGTTTCGGACCAGCTCGTCTCAGTACGGGAACGGAACCCAAGTGAATACGACGGTCACAGGCAGGGCGTCGACGTCCATGCACCATAGTAGTAGTAGTGGTAGTAGTATCACCACTGCTATGGTACTCTTCGCAGAGATCGGCTGGGTGTCGAACAAGATGGGGACTGTCAAAGTGTATATCACTCGACCCCCCTTGGAACTTGCCACTGCTTCTCTCTGTCTCCCTGGAGGGAAGATTGGGCAAGCCTATTTCACCTCCTCAAAAAGGAAAGGCCCCTTTTGGGGAAAAACTGACTACTGTTTGGCTTCTTCTACCCCTTTCCCTCTCCCCCCCTTTCCCCCTTTTTCTTTAATTGCAGATCAAGATGCTTCCTCATGAATTGGAACGGAGTCGAAGCCAAATCCCAGTTCACCTGGACGCGCGACAATTCCGCTTATACAGTGAGTCCCAAAAGCCGGTTCCCAATACGAGCCTGCCCATCTTCGCTCTCTCGCTCTCTCGATCTCCTTATCTTCTTGCCACTTTTAAAAACACCAAACTGTGTGCTGATAGGGGGAACCACCTTTCATTTAGCTGACTGGCCCTAACAGCGACGTGCTAGCTCGGTACGAACGGTGTCAAGAACCAACCCCTCATCATGCCGTGATGCACTTCTATTTCGAAGACCGGCTGACGATGTTGATGGTACTTCTGAGTTTGACACTAAACCGATGGTTAGATGGCCCAAACAGTCCTTTCATCACATCAAGATAGCACGAGCATTATGCTACTATATATATATCTACATAGACCTAGTTCTCGACAATATATAAATATAGCGTTGACCCACCCTTCTTCTCGTCTCCCCCCCCCTCGTCGTCCGCCTCGACCTATTGAGCAGCTGTAACTCGTTGCAAAAGCCTTTCCAGCTGCTCTTCGACAGGAAGGTCTTCAGAAGAATACGCAGAACCTGGAGTGACGTGCCCCATTTGCGAGCCATAGTCTGTGGCGTTTGTGATCTGCCCAATGAGACGCGCAATTTCTTTATTATCGCCATAATATATCTATAAGGTGTCATTTATGGGGTCTCGACCCCAACGGGGAGAAGCATCAAAACGAACCTTCGTCTCAGGTCCTGTTCCGTCCAAACTCGGCTTAGGCATTCCTGTTCGAGAGGTGCTGCGTCCGTATGTCGATCGCACAGACTCGTCCATCCCTGAATATTGAGAATTAAACGACCCTCTCCGGTTGAAATAAATCGACCGGGATTCGTCATCGAATTCATCTCCCGGTGACCGCAACGTGTCCAACACGGACCATACCACCTCTCCATTCTCCAACTCGACCACCTGAAGCGCGCGACCATCTTCCGGGAAACCGGAGTCTGGACCACCATCATGGCCATCAATCGATCGCCTGTGGCTGTTAGAAATTCCGTCATATCTGCCACCCAGGGGGGTCAGCATACGAACAATTTTAGGCAATCCGGCACGACTTACATGATTCCAGCGGATGTGCCTGGACGAGCACTCGATGAATAGAGCGAAGAGGGTATCGGAGGTAGGCCGTCTTCAGATATCCGTCGAGCACCACGAGGCGGAGGGGGCGTTGGGACGCGCTCATGGATAGACTTTCCGGAATATTGAGATTGGACACTCATTGGCCGGCGCTTATTGGAAGCTGACGACATCTTTCTTAGTACACCTCGATAACCCGGAAGAGGTGATGTGGAGGGCGTTGCAGTGCTGGACGGATAGATAATCGTCCGCCGTACCACTCCACTTATGGGATTTCCTCCTTCCCGCGTAGGTCTGAGCCTTGCACTCGCGTCGATCCTCACCCTTGTGCTCGTTTGCCTCGATAAAGATGTGGATGCTTGTCCAATGGCCAATTGACCTTCATCCATCGTCCTCTGACTGGTATCGGATGGTGAATCCGAATGAGTTGCTGTCTTCGCAGCCCTTTCCAAGAGAACATTGATATCTTCCGCATTCAAACCCAAAGTGAGTGCAGTCTCAAGGAGGCGCTTCCTGAGTGCAGCTTCGTCAGGCGTTTGGGCCGTACCACTAGATATAGATGTCACATCCGATTGCGAACTTGCAATAGCAGGCTGTGCACGATTCAAAGATGTCACATCCGATTGCGAACTTGCAATAGCAGGCTGTGCACGATTCAATGATGTATTACGGGAAGGGGGAACTACTATGTTTCCCATTGTCATACTCCCGTCTGCATCATTGAGGTGAGATGATGAAGAGGAGGCAGAGGGTTGCACTGAAACGGCAGATCGAGGGGGAGTGCTTTCCTCCTTGCGAGGATTTCCTTTTGATTGGCGGAACCTGGCCACTAGTCCCCTCAAACCAGCAGGTCCGGCGCTGGCTGGAGGAGAAGCAAGGCCTGCGGATAACGGTTTGTTTGGAGTCGTGGGAGGCACAGTTCTTATTTGGGGGGTGGATAATGATTGCGGATCATAGTCCAATACTTGTGATGGTCCGTTCGGTGTTATCTCGTTTGATAGCGAAGAGGAGGATGGCTCTCTTTCATGTCCAGGACCCTGCTGTCCTTTCGTCTTGATGCTACCGCGAAGCCTTCGAAGGCGGTCTCCCAATTTAGAGCCGCTACGACCAAGATCTTGTGTTTGGGTCATTGACAACGAGGCCATTGAGGGGGACGCTAAAGGGATTGCGTCTACGCTCATCGAAGCAGAGACAAGATGGGGGTTAGATATTTTTTGGAGATCGATGCGCTTTGTAGATTTTTTTCGTAACGGTGAAGACTCGGGTACTACGACGGGGCTTTTCAAAGCGACAGTGGCTGCAAGTGCCCGCTTTTCCACTTCGACTTGTAGCTCTTCAACACTGGGTTGGTGCTTTGGCCCCGGAGCAGCTGGAGTTAGATGATCACCAAACAGAGCATCTGTCAGTGCTTTAGTACGGGGGCTTTGCTTAGCTGGAGACGGTGTCTCGAAGCGGGGAGGGGTCGTGGCCGCCGAAGGAACCTCAAATTCCCCAGGTATCTTGACCTCAGAATGGGTCTCCTCAACCGGGCTCATTGGACGTGCTACAATCATTGGAGGCTGTACTACAGTCTCGACTAATTGCGGGTACTGCTCCTCCGGTATGACGTTGGGTCCTGGAGGGGGACTTTGTAATCGCACAATAGTAATAGCATCGATGTGATTCGAGCCGACAGGAGTAGTGTCTGAGGGCGAAGACGCCACTGGTTTCGGCGTTGGACTCCCAACCTAGGAGTTAAGTTAGGACGGGTGGATAAAGAGGCGCTTTGGGATACTCACGAATTCACGCGATTGAACAGATGGCCTCCTCCTTCTTTGAGTGGTACGAATGGCTTCCTCAGCTTCCCTTGCAGCAGCAGCCGAGATCAGTTTTTGTTGAATAGTACCGATATCCTTTTTCGTCAAACCGGTCAGAAGCTGTAAGACATCCTCTTGATCGTCAATCGATTCGGACGCATCGTCTTTGACGTCTGAATACTCCTTCGAGCCAGCGAGCTCCTCGCGACTACGACCATTCTTCTTCGTGTTTGCAAAAGTCGATCCTTTTGATTCTGGATCGAATAACCAATTGGTCACCTCTTTAAACTTCGAATTGGGTTCTTCATCTGACGAATGGTAGCTCGAGCCGATTGATCCTATGGAGCTGCGGGATGAGCTCCCCATGGATGAATGCAGAAGCGGATTGTATGCCGATGTCGATGAGTTTGATGGAGTGTGTGAAGACGCAGGACGGGGTGAAACTGCACGCTTGACGGTGATATCCTGCGTCTCCTGGTCTAGGTTGTATCCATTGGCTGATGGAGACCGTTGAACCAGGTAGTTTGGAGTACCGACACGACCGATAGGAGGTGATGTTGCTCTTGCACCAGTAGGGGTGCTTGATCTAGCTATGTTGTTGGGGGTCTGAGACCTTACGGGTATAGAGACTGGAGTTCTCATCGGTCGGTGAGTCGTGGGCTGGGGCATGATGATACCCGACGATGTCATGCTTGGTTGAGGTGTCGCATACGTTTGAGTGGCGTCCCAGGACTCAGGGACTGTGAGAGGTACATAGGGTTTAAACATATCATCGTGAATCATTGGCGAGTCTGGGAGCGCCGGGCCAGTTATGGAGTGTAAATTGGACTTGTCTCTTGGCATACCCCGCGTCAAATCTATATCTTGGTTTTGCTTGTACGAACTTTGTATCCCTGCGTGCCGACCGAAGCCATCGTTAGTATACGCTTGGACACCGTTCTGAGCCGTCGCAGGGCGTTGTGTGTTGGAGTTAACAGTGGACGATCCGCCTGAGGTCAAAGTGCGACCGTTTTGAGAGACAGCCATAGAGGAGTAGCCGTATCCATTCCCCTGCATTCGGCGTTCATACAATTGCCCTCCTGCACTCAAAGACCGCTCCAGCGTCGCAACCATAGACTCGTCGTGTGCACCCCAGTTGGACATGGGTCCAGCGTTAGCAGTAGCGACGACTGTCGGCGCCGTTGAAGGGCGACTATTGGCCTGCTTTTTGCTTTGCGGCACTAAACCTCTGTGCACACGACCGTAGGGAGAGACGGGAGATGTCGCTCGAGGAGTGGTCGAATAGTCTTCTGACTCATGGCCGGACGTGTCTCTTGGTGAGATCGGACGGGCCATCCCAGGAACATAGCCAGGCGTTCGAGTGACAGGTACTGGGGCCACAGGAGTTGGAATGCTATGCGGATCATTCCCTACGTGAGAATCCCTTGCACGTTCACTATCGGCTAGAAAGGCGAGGACTGCATTGAGATCGGCAACTGCAATGGGATGGTTAGGGTCATTGAATGCCTAGAAATGACTGCGCGTCAGAAGAGATCGACAGAACCCGTTCGCTTGTGAAAACGCACAGTAGGAGGTCGTCTGGGCGGATATCCACCGCCAAGAGGGACGGAATATGGTGCCAGAATCTTCTCTTCATCCTCATCAGCCTCAGGATCGCTTTCAATCAAAGCGGACATGGCCCGTTCCAGAGCTACCGACATTCTACGAATCTGGGCGACTGTTAACGTGTTTCCGTTAGGAAGGCGCGGAGCAGAAGGGAGATTCGATACGCGGGCGGTGGGTGTCTTGTCCTTGTCGCTCAGTTGATGGTTGCCGTTTTCTACTACTGGCGATGATGATGAGCTGGAAGTTACTTCTTGACCATCTCTGATATCACCGGCTTGACTACTATCAGGAGATATCGCAACCGCTTGCATGCTCTCTTGGCTCGTCGAAGCAGAAGAGCTGCTCCGATTTCGATGACTTCTCATCTGGCTTATGTCCCTCAATCTTGAAGCGCCAAATAGATTATTACTATGACGTCTTGAGGAGGAGGAAGATGAGCTGTGAGAGCTTAATGATGCAAAAGGATAGATTGATGTCTCTTGCACTGCGGGAGTTTCGGGAAACGAATTGATGAGACCTGCCGATGAGGGGCCGGATGATTTTGAACTCGAGACACTTTCCGGATATTGCATGTCGACTGATGCATCGACTACTGAAGATGTCGAATTGCCTCTCCGCCGAATGCCTTGTATCGAACTGAGAGCAGCAAACATGATTGCTTCCTCTTCCTCCGTGATTGTTTCCTCTTTGTTACCTTTTGCCCTTTGTTGAGCCAATCGAGACCTTAGTTTACTTTCGGGAACGTTGGCGGCGAGACCAGCTTTGGCAAACTGACGGGTCAGGCTGAGATTAGGATGAGCGCTCATGGCGTCACAGATGTACGGAGACAAAGAACGCACTCTGGAAATATCACGCTTGTGCGAAATTCCAATCCAGTGGATAGAGCAGGCAATGTTGGGGACCGGTCAAAGGTTGAAGACGTCGACGATGGCGGAGGAATCAACAGATCAACGCCGTCCTCAATCACTTGGGGACGTTTTGTTTCTGATTTCTTGCTGAATAGTGTGTTGGTCGCCGTAAAGGGAAGCCATAATAGAGTGTAAGCTCGAACCTCATGGTAAACGCACGGTGGGAGCGTGTGCGAGAACATCGAAGACGTACCGGAATCGATACATATTTGGGTCGAAGGGGGAGATTTTCACTTCCTGGTGGCGTTATGATAAGTTTTAGTTGGGAGTTCCGAAGAAAGTCAGCGCCTAGGGCGACGAAGGTGATAAGATTAATGATTAGGAATAATATTTTTTAGACCGAAAGGTTTTTGGATTCGGTCGTGAAGGATACAGCGAGCTGGCGGGGTTCAAAAGCCTGGAAACTGAGCAGGTGCGGACCACCGCCTCAGTCACACTAGTTCCATGATAGGCAGTTTACTTGTTCAAGAAGGGCACAGCAAAGTATCTATACAAATACTAGTTCGATCAAGCTCCTATGTAGCGTATCTGGATGGTAGTTTCATTAGTAGCCGGCACTCTCTAGCGCCAAATGAATTGCCTCACTTCTTCGTCCATTCCTTTGCCGTCGAGGTGAACTTGGGCTTGTCCGACTTGAGAAGCTTTGAAGAAGATTTTTGAGGAAACAGCAGAGAGCAGATTACGGGAATCACGTACTGCAGCAATATCGGCCTCATATGGGTCATCCGGTGAAGGATTGGCGAGCTTGTCATAGACGATATGAAGCACTTTCACCCTTATATCAGCAGAGATGCAATGATATTCACAAGAACGCACCCGTTGACAGCGTTATAGTTGGCTTCCACTAGGAGAAGGCAGATTGGTGACAAATTCGTAATGCAACAGTTGAAAGACTTACTTCATCTCTCAGTACAGGTACACATATTTGACCTGTGGACCTTTAGGGACTGCCTAAATGAGCGAGGATGTATTGGCGCACCTTCTTCATTAATACCAGGGTGATAAACTTTCGTTACAAAAGTAAGCTATAGAAGAGATCAGTCTAGTTTAATCTATCGTCTTATATGCTGCTTACAGTCGGCGCTTTGAATGGAAAGTTCTCCGGAAAGACAACCTTCACTTTGAAGTTGCCACCTAGCAATAAGATCAGCCTTCGTGTCTATCAAAGCCACTGGTAGCACCTTTATAAGGGCTGCTGGGCTACAAGTTGTTTAGATCGCATAATCGAGACATCGGATCCAAAGGCACTCACTGGTCCAGCTATTACGATATCCCATTCGAATAAATTTTCTTCCTTAGGGCTTATTGTGATACCCTATGGTGAGTATGAGTCGTTTGCTTGTCACCGGGGGTCAAGCACGAAAGCGCTCACCTCAATTGGGGTGTTTGTAAGGTCCCTTGCCTCCTGTGGGCATCGTGAGAGTATTCAAGGCAACGGTAAATGCTCTATATACCTTTCCGATTCTTCTAAGAGCAGTTCCAGACATTAGGAAAGAATGGGATGCACGAGATCGCTATGGTCGGGTCGAAGTCACGGCAATATGGCATTGTGGCTGGTCAGCGTCTGCTGGGACGACCAAAGAATCCCGCTTAGCAAAAATTCTGGCTCAATGGGGAGTATCCACATAACTGTTACCTTCAATCTGGAGCAGCCCTGTCGTTATCATGTCGGTGAAGGTGAAAAGCATAGTACTTCTATGTCATATACTCAAGCCTCCTCTGGGCATTTATATAGACACCGACTGTCAATGCATTTCCATGTTCACTACGTTAGTGCATATATGTTCTGTTTATTGGGCCATTAATTGTGGATTTATAACTTGATTCATATTTAACTCGCACCCAGAGCTCAGAATCTCAGACTCAGCCAAGTCGAAACTTCTAAAACAGTTAGTGGAGAGAGCGATAACCGCAATGGATTCTGGGTCCGAAAAACTAGCAGATTCAAAGAAAAGGAAAAGAGATCCAAGCGCTGCTCCCTCTACAACCACTGACGTTCCATCACCTGGCCCAATTGGCGGAGACCAGTCTGGAGTTGCAGCTTTTCGTTCAGGACAAGCATTAGAGGGGCTTTCCGAGTCTGCAATTCCCCTCGACTTTGCAGCCCTTCCTACCGCTCGAATCTCAAAGTTGCCAACATTCGTCCCAGCTCCTAACGGCTCCCGCTTCTTCCTCACACCAGACGTCCCAGTCAACCGCTCGTTGTTTCGCTACACGCCAGCAGGAGCGTCCGAACCTGGTAAACTCGTTTTACATCGGTCTATCGAAAACGCGCCTGCAACCATCAGAGTCAGTTGGGAAGACCGATCACCACATATTCGTATCTCCCAAGATGCTCTTGCCGTAGAGGGATTCGGTGGCTTCAGGAGCGCTCGATTGAACGTACCTGTCCGAGAAGGCAAATGGTATGTCGAGTTTCACATCGAACGCTCAGAGTCACCCGACGGCCAGTCCAACTTGGGAAAGAATGTGAGACTTGGGTGGGGGAGAAGAGAAGCGTCACTAAATGGACCAGTTGGCCTTGACGGGTACAGTTACGGGATGCGGGACTTGACGGGTGAAGCAGTGACGCTTTCACGTCTGAAACCTTACGGGCGTCCTTTCAAACAGGGAGATGTAGTGGGACTATACATATACCTACCTCCAAAACGACAGCCAGACCCTGATGACCCTTACGACCCAGCTCATCTGGTCCGAAAAAGGATCCCGATCGGTCTCAAGCTGCAACCGTATTTCGAGATGGCAGAGTATCCTGTTTCAAAAGAGATGAAGGCACTTTTGGAGGAAGAAGAAAAAGTGATCCCGCAGAACACTGGTAAGAAACGTAAAGTAGAAGCCAGACCAGCAAAAGGCACTCGAACTGGAGATCAAGGTATAACCAGAGAACTGCCCATCCTCCATGGCTCTCGAATCGCTTATTTTGTCAATGGAGAATGTCAAGGAATCGCATTTAACGATCTATACGACTACCATCAACTTCGCGAAATTTCGAAGCGAAAGGCTGCGAAGGACCGACAAGCACTTAATCTCAAGGAACGGCACAATCCCTTCGATGATGGGACTCTGGGATACTACCCGATGGTCTCACTCTACCGAGAGGCGATCGTGCGGGTGAACGCCGGCCCCAATTTTACCTTCCCTCCACCAACTGATATCGACGCTTTACTCGAAAATAGGGAGAGTAGTACAGAGAGACAGACATGGCGTCCACTATGCGAGCGCTATGACGAGTTCGTGGCCGAAATGTTCGCATTGGATGATATGGAGGAGGAACTAGCCCAAAAAGCTGTAGTCAATGCAGGACTTCAACCGGTACCGGTAGAAGACGAGAAAGGGAACCAAAAAGAGAGAAAGAAGAAACGTGACGATACGAAAAAGAAAGGCAAAAAAGATACCGGCGCTACAAGTCGAACAGATACACCTCCAGTCAGGGGGAACAGTGCCTCGATACGGGCACAATCTGGAACCCCCCAACCTACATCATCCCATCAGGGTAGCGTTCCAGCATCTACGCCTGCTCCCCAGCTACTTGATCTTATGGATCAAGGCACGAACGCTGAATCACGGGATGCTTCGGTTTTTAATGGAGAGGAATCGGGTCGTAGTTCACCTGCAATGTTCAAAACAGAGGAAAGAGAGCCGTCTTCACTCCGCTCGTCTGTTCAACCGAGTAATATGAAGATGGAAATAGACGAATAACATTATAAAGACCGCAAAAGTCCGAGTACACAGTACTGAAGTTACACGTTCCATCCGGGAGCCGGTGCTCGGATCCAATATCTATGCCCCAGATCAAAATAAATAGTAGAGTATTTGCATGTATACTTACCCTACAGTAGTACCAATCCCTTTTGTCTTCTCCACGCGAATGTCGAAAAATAGCTCTTGCGTTTGAGAGTCATATTCCACTATTGTATAGTTACGTCTGCCCATTATGTTTTTGGATTTTGGAGGCTTCCCGTCGGTATCCTGCTGAAAGATTGGGATCATGGCTTCATCCTGTCGCACATATGAGACATATGGTGAAGCAAACATAGAAATTCTTCGTACTGTTTGTGCATAATGCATCGTCTTATGTGTCTTATCCGATAAAGAAGCAACCATAGTCTGCACACCTGCTGGCGGCCTGTAACCAGCGCCATTAGTTTTACAATAGGACCAGTATGGATGCTCACTTACGGGGTGTTGACAATCGCGGATGTGACAACATTTAGCATGTAGCGGTGATCGACCACGGGGTTTACGGGAATGGACGAGGACAGCGTCTTGAAAACACCAACTGCCGCACAATGAACGTCTCCCGAGAGGAAGGTAATTCGAACCTTCTTCAGGAGAGCAAAGCTCTGGAGCTGTTCTACGAACCAATTCCGTTCTTTCTGTAGATAATGAACATCTGATATTGGAAAGAGGTCACCCCCGTTTACCTTGTGATTTTTGGCAGTCCAATGGTCCATCAAGTCATCCTGATAATATCTCAGACTTTGGCACCAGGTTAAAGAAGTCATACTCACCAGCAGCTCCGCATCCATGTTGAATTTGTTGACAAGGGTGCCCATGCCCATTTTATTCTTAAGGATGTCGGTTTTCGTCCTTACAGAAGAGTAGCTACTATACCTTTTTCCCAAGAGCCACAAACGGATTGAAGGAAGACTCAAGAGCCGTTCTGCAAGCCAGCATCAGTCTAGATTAATTTGCAACAGATGCTGTTCTCACTCGAGGAAGTTCATGCGAGGATACGCTGAAGAAGATGTATAAGATGGATTCATGCATAGAAGTAGCTGGCGCACCAATAGGTATCCCTGGACGTATTATCAGCTTTGGTTACCTGCTAAGAGACAACGCTTACCTAATTGAACCACTATATGCTTGACCGATGCAGGGAGTTCCCAGAGCCTATCAAACATGCGACGATACGTAGCTTCGCTACACACCCGGTTTAATGTTCTCTCTGCTCTACAATCGAGCATTATCATCCAGGTTTGAGGTCCCATATATGTAAGAATGCTATGGGATGGGTATGGTATCCACGCCCCTGCACCTCCTATTAATGTAGAGAGCATCTTATGTCGACCAGGGTTTGGATCAATGCCATCCAAGCCATCGACCTGGGAGAATGAATAAGGTAACCTGCATAACTGGGGTAGATACGCACCACGAAGCATTGAAAGAGGAGAAAGTAGTGATACGCACGCTCTCCAATGAGCTGAAACATTGGAGAACGTTGGAGGTCTTCTGGGTCTTTGGAAGGACGTCAGTTTTGAAGAGATACTAGGGGAAACACAGACAGCTTCCGAATCCCTAGGAAACTATGAGGTTCAGACTTTATCTCCATATTTTGTTACTCACATCAATCATGTCATGGTCATCTGTAGAGAAGGTGAGAAAGATCACTAATAATGTAACCAAGACATACCGAGCATATTCACCATCGGGCTACCCAAAGTTAGCATACGACAAGGAAGCATAAAGGAACTGACATTGTGCTGTTTGCTTGAGCAAACTTTCCATGACGAAACCTATTGTTCAGCATGAGGATGGGTAGAAATATTCTAACAGAACGTACACAAGACAGTAGTGACTGAAGTAGAAACTAGAAGCAAAGGGAGTCAGAAGCTAGTCATTGCAAGGTAAAGACGTGCCCTACCGATCAACTGCTCGACGAAGCGTATCGCTGATTTGATAGCCTAATTTCGCCTGAGGAGTCTTGAGCCCGACAAATTCCTGAAGTTCTGGTTCTCTCATCAAACTAGAACTAGGTTAGTATCCGCGGTTCGAAGAACCTGATACCCACGAATCACAGTAAAGTTGGTCGCCACCCCCAACCAAGGCGTGAAACGGCTTTTCAGCATGTTTCTCTAGCAGGTCAGCCCATACGGGATCGAATCCGGATGCGTGACCTGCCCCCTTGAACTCATCAGCGTTGATTCCTGCGCTGAAGCCATTGCACTGCGGGATACTATAAGTTAAACGAGGCTGAAATGTGATCAATACGAACGGAATATGCAGCCCAACGCAAGTTTTGTTCCCTCCCAGGTACAGTAAAGCAGATCTCGTGACCACCATTGATACGATAGGCTACTGTCATTTCGGCTTCTCCCAAGGGTACTTCAATCATCATTCTCCAGAAGGTACAAGACCCATAGGGTCCATGGTATACATATATGTCATCGGCCAAGACAGTAGATGATCCCGCATATTCGGAAGGGGTCCATGAAGGAGGTGCTGACGGTGGGGGGCCATATTGCACGCCACCATAGAGAGCACCGGGGTGAGAGCCCCCCGGAGAGGGGGTAAGGGTAGATGCAGGAGAGAGATAATGTGACCCAGAAGATGATGAGGCCAAACGGGCTGGGCGTGGTCGAAGTGGGTCCCATACCAGAGCTACTCGCGGATGAGGAGAATAAACAGAGCCAGCATCGGCGGCTGGGTGGTAACGTAAGACTACACCAGACAATTTATTACGATACTCACTAACTATTAGGATGGCACCATGCCACTTTCCAGCATAGACCGTATCGTAGCGCAGCAAAGGTCCACAACTGTCTACTGGTTAGATGACGACCCATGTCTGTGTGATTATCCACTTACAGAAACTGGAGATGAGGCTCCATTCTGTCAAGACGCCCATACGAGTTGGCTGTGTAAAGGATGAGCGGTTTGAAAATACTTGATTAAATTCAACTCACATCTCTCTATCGCACTGAGAGTAGGACGTTCCTTTCCTTCAAAAGCCATTTTCTCTTCATCAGGCATCCAAGATGGTGGATGATTAGCATGGGCATAATACCCTGGTGGGTTGGCAGACGACCCCGGGGGAGGACCAGATGGAGGGGCCCAAGTTCCAGAACTGCTTGATGTTGAGGCTTGATGATAGCTTCCAGTATAGGGTTCATTGATTGGATTCACAGTTATACGTGCTAAGAAGCCAGAACCTTCGTGTCAGGGCTTATAAGCAGCAGGATATTTGTTATCACATACGTCGATAAGAACCATCCGGATTCGTCTCAAATGGCTCGTCGTACGACGCTCGTGCCTAGGGTGCTCCAGTTAGAGACAGTTCTCAACGGCCGAGCATAATAAATTCGAGTGATCTCACTCTCCGTAATGCGTGCCAACCAGCTTCGTCCATCGCTTTGAGAAATAAGATAGCAAAAAAATGTTCTCCGCTGAGGTAGAGTCCACGGACTTTGAGAGGCAGAAGCCAAGCTTGCAAGACAGCTTGGGATGCGGATAGCTGTGCATACGCTGAGCCTTCTATTGACTGGAGACGAAGCTGAGAAATTTCTCCTGTATCTCGGGATTCGTTTTACTTAAATCATTCTCGTTCAGTGTTTGGTTTTTGTCGGGAGCGTAGGAGCTCTCCAATGAAGCTTTCATTCAATAATCTCTGCTGGCCTCCGACCATCCACGTACCTTGGACCTCCTTTCGACCGTGCATTAAGCTCGAAAGGTCTACAAGAATTGCAATGAAGAAAGAATTTTCCATATAACTGGTCTCTACAAACGTCCGTCGAGGTTCAAAACATTATCCGTCAACAGTTAGCCTTTTCCTTGCAACCGAAGCACATATTCGTTACCACATCACAAAATATAGTAAATGGCGTGATATTCAGCACTTCTGATTGGAAAACCAAGTCCCATAAGAATTGTAACATGGTAAGGAAGAGAACCTACAGAACGCTGATCGGCTCTACGACTTATGACCGATCAAGTGGCTTAAGATATTAGAAAATACTTTCTTTGGTACATAATACTCGTATTCCCAACTTAGAAAGGCTTCTCTTTCCAACCCCGTTGAACGCCACCCTGAAGGTCTCATCGCAACTTGAACCTGACTTTATCGTTCATATCTTCTCGAATCTCAAACAAAATGACTACAATGCTCGGAGTCAAATACGTGATCCCATCGTGGACTGATAGTTCTCAATCTGCCAATCCAGGATCATTGGGAGATCCTTTCAACGTCGTGGTCATTGGTGCCGGCAATGTCAACTTTGGTTTGTCGCTACTAGATTATATCTCGTCACTCGTATTAACTATAATGGCACAGGATCAGACGAAGGCCCTTGGAACCACAGCTACCGTCTGGAACAGTGAGCACTTCCTGCCTGGAAAGACCTTTACATGACGTAGAATGGCACTACTCTATAGGAAAATAGGGCCACGGCTCAAAATTGTTGCACTCGTGGACCCCGTCTTTGAGCGGGCTGCCGACGTCCTCCAGAAGAAGCGGGCATCCTTCGTCGAGTCTGCATATCGAGACACTGTGATGTACAAGACGATTCACGAATTTGCATCAGCGATGAAACCGGACCAAAAGCCAAAGTGAGTTCGCTTCACTTTACTAGTTTGGGAGAACCCCACCTTCACCATCTAACTCACTACGTCAGATTGATTCTAATTGGGTGCCCTTCCGCTTACCGGGGCTCAGACGAACCGGGCCGAGATCTCGAAATCCAAGTAATGAAGCTGTTCCCAAATTCAGCGCTCTTTGTGGAGAAACCAGTTGCTTCTTTTGAGGTATCGAGGGCGTTTGCGGTGGCTAATGCCATCAATCAGTCTGGAGTGACTTGCTCTGTGGGGTGAGAATTTCAATTTTCTGCCGAAACTGGATATTGAGAATGCCGGTGGCTAGATATATGCTTCGATATCTCAAGGCGGTTCAGATGATGAAGAAGATTATTAGAGATAATCAATTGACCGTCATGGCCACCATCGCGCGATACGCCTGTGCTTACGAAGCGATCGTGAAACCGTTATGGTGGGACAAGGAGTTGAGGTGAGCTTCTAGAACCCGAGAGAACGTCGACCTTGATGTAAATTTCTTGGGATATTCTAGTGGCGGCCCGGTGATCGAGCAAGGGACACACTTTTGTGACCTTTCCCGCTATTTCGGTGGTGATGTGGATATCCCTACTGTTCAAGCGCATTCTGTCCAGTGGAATGAAGCTCCTGGGAAGCTTTCCAAAATAGGAGTCGACGAAAGCAAGATCCCAGCGGAAAATCGAATTCCCAGAGTAACCTCTGCTAACTGGTGATTCAATTATTAATTTCGTTGGCCTCAATAACTGGCCCTCCACAGGAAATATAAAACCGGCGCCACTGGAAGCTTGACACACCTCGTTGCTCTTCAGGGGACAGCATATTCTTGCGAGCTCGAGGTGTACTGCGATGGCTATCTTCTCAAGTATATAAACCTTACTCCATGAGAACTAGCTGACTGTGAATAGGTTGATTGATCCGTATAACGAGCCGATCCTCCAGGTCCGACGGCCAGGATCTGATAAAGACGAAATCTATACTTTCAAAGAAGACGATCCATTCTTGTCTGAGGTATTCATGACGTGCACCACACTGGTCTCTTTCGAATCTAAAATGGCCCTTTTGCAGATTTCTGCGATCACAGATGTTATCGAAAAGGGTCAAGGTGCAGCCGAGATTTTGAGTAACTTTGAAGGTCAGTAGTACCTTTTAATAAATAAAATATATCAAATGATCTATTTCGCGCAGATGCCTGTAAAACCTACGAGCTGACATGGGCGATTCGTCTGGCAAGTGAAAAGACACACCAAACTTACAATAAATAGGGCCAAATATAGCTCGTGTGACATCAAATACAAATTATGTTTGGATTTTAGGCGTTTCATCGAGCCCGTCCTCTGGTACTTTGAGCAGATCCAATAGCGCTTCCAATTTGGGATTGCCACCCAACCGCTGAACCTCTTCTCGTACCTGTTTGTCCAGTATGGCTAAAACCGAGCGCGTATAACTGAAGGAATCAGTCACATTCTGCATATAATCGACGGCATATCGTTTGGTCGTGGGTGTACTGGGACGCTTTTGAAGCACGTCTAGATGAGAACGAGGGGATGTGAGGTGGTTTTTCGCCTGACCGGGTCGCTAAACGCACTGATGATTTGGCGATTGGACTTGTTTGATCGAATGGCATGAACTACAGGGAAAGAAAACTTCCCTTCGGTCAAATCCTCTGCAAAGCCCTTGTTTGCAGAATACTGTCGCCAAAATTAATAATCTGCCAATGATTTCTAAAGCATAGATCCATACCTGGTCAGATTGGAGGTTCATATAGTCGTCCCTTATCTGGAAATACACGCCAATAAGATTAACGAGGGGTACATAGTCTCTGAAGGTGAGTCAAAATGATGCTAGGAGTATGAAGTGGTACACTCCTACATCTTAGAGGCGCTTTTTGCCATCATGAGTTTAATAGCCAGCCGCAGAAGCCCACCCGTCTCTGAACCTGGTGAGAACGATAAAATTCGGGGGCCTAAAGCTTACTATTATTGACCATGCTGATGTAGTCCTCCTCGGTTGGACATTGTAAGCTGTCTCTCCAGAACATCTCGAGCCCCTGTCCCCTATGCAAGTTGAGAAACTCCTCTGATATAATGATCAGAATTCACCCCAGTTGATAATGTGAGCTCCAGCGTACCGTTTACTATTTCGTCCAGGGGCTCGTGTGAATTCTCAGAATCTCGCAGAGCAAAAAGCTGCTTATATGCCAAGAAGTAGACATAATTTGCGGAGTTGATTGTTTGAGGGATACCATATATCTTATGTGCCACTTTGATCTAAGTTAGATCTTGGAACTGCTCAGCGTCAAATCCTAACCGACCAGGATTTCCACGTCGCATTTGCGCATCGTCTTCCACGTCGTCCATTCTGTATCCCCCGGTGACTCTGGTGAGATCTTGATATCGGGTTGGCGTCAAATAATGCTCACAGGAGACTGGCGTTGTGCAGCATTTGCACAATTTTTGCGATGAGCGTCAATTGGTCCTCTGGAACTTTGAGCCAGTCGTTGAAAGCAGCAGTCATCTTTGTTCTGAAATCCTTTCCTGGCTGAGATGTCATATAGGCATATGGTTCCAACAAAATCTTGGGAATGAAATGGTCAGAACTCCCCTTTGTTCGATGTGCGATTCCTCACTCACTGCTTCGTCTTCATCTGTCCATTTATGGGTTATTAATGGGCTTTTGATGAAATTTTGGTAAATGTCCATGATACGTGTTCTGGGTGGCGGAGACGTGGTTGGCTCAAAGCTTTTGGCGCTCAACCGGCAACTGCCTGTCCTAATCACATGTGGTTCCACTAGAGCTTGGTCACCTTCACAAAAAGCGCTTTGCGAACCACTTCTCCAGCGTCCAAATAGCGTCTAAAATGTTCAGAATAATCCCCAGAATATCAAGAAATGCTCTTGGTGTCTCGAACACACGATATATGAGCTTTAGACCGCAAGACTCGCCAATAGCTGCTCAAAGTAAGCCCTTTGGCGTCTGCGATGACTCATGGACTGAATTGGTCTCCTTTAGGGAAGAAAGTGACGCTCTCCCGCCTGGCTGAAATGCGCCGCCAGAATACCCCTATCACCGTTCTCACAGCTTACGACTATCCAACTGCTCAGCGCTGTGAACGAGGAGGCGTTGATATATGTCTCGTTGGAGATTCTCTTGCCCAAGTCTGCTTGGGATACGAGGGAACGACCTCTCTCACCCTTGACGAAATGGTCCATCATTGCCGTGCCGTCGCTAGAGGATGCAAGTCTCCACATCTCGTCGCAGATATGCCGTTTGGTACATACCACGTATCCGTACGTGATGCCATTCGCAATGCCGTCAGGCTGATCCAGTATGGAAACGCGGAAAGCGTCAAGCTCGAGGGTGGACTCGACGTAGTTCCTGTCGTTAAGGCGCTAACAGAAGCTGGTTTACCCGTTATGGGTCATATAGGCCTCACGCCACAACGAGCGGCAGCTCTTTCCGGATATCGAGTCCAAGGAAGGGATTCAAACTCTGCATATCGTTTAGTTCAGTCAGCAAAAGCACTTCAAGATGCTGGAGCGTACGCTATCGTGCTCGAGGCAATACCTCATCAGCTTGCCTCTTATATAACTAGGGCATTGTCTATCCCCACCATTGGTATTGGTGCTGGACAGGGCTGCAATGGTCAGGTTCTTGTATGGGATGATGCGATGGGTAACTGGACGGGGCATAAAGCCAAGTTCGTTCAGAGATTTGCGAACCTTGGTGATGTGGCGGACGAGGGTGTCAAAGCATATGTCGAGGCAGTTCGTCAACGAGCATTTCCTGCAGAGGAGCATACATATGAGATGCATACAGGGGAATGGGACAAATTCTTAGCACTTGTGGAAGAGTCCCCGGCAGTTCAACTGTAGAAAGGAGAGTCCGTATAAGGAAGTTACCACCTATACCCTTTCTTTGACCCAGTCTCTCCCTTCAATAAAATGAATGACGCCGATTTGTACCATATAACAGAACCTAATGATTTCTCAAACGAACTCTTGGTGGTGTTGGATAAAACTCTGCGCTGTTCGATATGCAAAGACCTGTTCAAAATACCAATGATCACGCCGTGCTCACATTCGTTCTGTAGCTTGGTAAATAGGACTCATTAGGTGCTCTCACATAACTCTCTGATTCATTTTGCTCAGTGTATTCGCGAAAGTCTTTCGGTTGCAGCCGGAAAATGTCCCGTTTGCCAAACTCCCATCAGTGATGGCCAACTTAAACGTAATACTATCCTCGCAGAGGTTTCAGAGGCTTACATACTCGCTAGGTGCGTGGAGAGTTTTGTTGTTGAACCGGCGCCTTCGTTTGTGACGTTCGGCCATCAGAGACGTGATTGCAAAGCACGAAGAGCAAGCACAACGCCCGAACCCATCTTACCTGGGGAAAAGAAAACGCTCAGATGTCTCTATGGCCAGTCGTGGGAGTACTCCGAAACATCCTAGGCTAAACGGCGATCGTCAAAGTACGGATGCGAATGGGGCAGTCGACGGCAATCAAGAGGATCCAATTGAACTCAGTGACTCGAGCGAAACAAATGGTTTGGTATTTTGTAATTGACTCTGACCGATAGTATCTTACGATTTCTCGGACAGGTCAAACTATGGTAGTCTGTCCGGTATGCGAGGAGATTGTGGATTCGGAATACATAAATCTTCACCTCGATCGTGACTGCGAGCTTGCTTCTCAAGAGATGGAACGTATGTCTCGCAAGGTCAAAGACCCAAAGGCATCAGCTACACAAGCCAAGGCTTGGGCAAATGTATTTAATGCCGGTGGTCAATCTTCAAGGTGTGCAGAAACCCGTAGTTTTCTTGGCTGATACTAATCTTTTACAGAACAAAGGGAAAGAACAAGGAGATTGAAAATACCCCAACGAAGCGACTATCCAAAGTGAATTATGACCTAAAATCACACAAACAACTCAAAGAGCTTCTTATAGTGAGTCTTATGTGCTAATTACCACAGAATCTTAAGCGTCTTGACCGATAGGAAGCAGGATTGAGTGATAAAGGGGATATCGCTCATTGGAAACTCAAACATGAGCGATGGGTCAACCTTTGGAACGCAGAAGTAGATGCTAAGCAACCTCGTATGCGACATAATCTACTCAGGGAAATGTCTGAGTGGGAGAAAGTGCGTCTGAAAGCTCGCCCCGCACCAAAAGTTGACGACACCCAGTCATGGTTGGTCAGTAATATGTCTTCTACTACCAAATTTGTTGCCTCATCTCTTTACAGGATGAGAACAAAGATCAATTTGACCAACTAGTTGCGAAGGCACGTTCAAATCGAAAACCTCTTGAGACAGCGGAGGTACAAGGAACGTCTGGTATAACCAGTTCCTCGCCACCTCAAGGAACCTGATTCTTTAACCTTCATCTTTCCCCTCATCGTATCTCATGCTGGCTATCTGAGAAGTATCTTAATCTACCATATTTTCTCTTTATTGAATCTCATAAGTATTCGTGATTTCAGTACCAATGTACTTGGATATTTGGGCTTGGTTGTACTTGCACGGTAACGCGGATAACCGCATTTGCTCTCCGCCACATTGGGAGTTCCTTGTCCAATGCCTCATTTCCGGGCATGGCTCTTCTGCATTATCATTATACCCACGTTCATCACGGCCTTCGCACTCAATAATCCATTTCAGAACTCATCCTGGATTGTTTCTTTGCGTAAAGAAACATTGACCATGCATCTACATGGCGTCTTTCTCAACCGATACCCAGCCACTGGTAGATACATCGATGTAAGAAGACATTTTGGTCTCGAGGAACGCCTGGTGTTCGCCGCTCGATCATCCTTCGTCGTGGGTTCCTTCTCTTCTCAGCCTCCTGTGCAAATCGGCACAACAGAGCCACAAAAGAAGCTTACCGGGAAGATAAAGAGCCTACCTATACCACAGTTTCGGCGAACCCCAAGACTACGACGCGCTCAGGAGCTTATTCTTGATGAGCTACACGAACTTCCAAATAAGTCCGACGCGACTAAGCCTCATTCACGTCCTCTTAAGCTCACCGAAGACTCTTCATGGGACTATAGCAACTCGAAACGCGAAATTCTCGATGCATTCGCGCGTAGCGCTCAAAGGGATTCGGAAGAGGAACTGGCCGAAACCATCACGAAGCAGGCAAAGGTTCAGGCACGAGAAAAGAAGCTGAAGAAACTCTCTACTAAAAGACCAAAGGTATGCCGACGATATAGATCATTGTTCTATGTACTGCTGGCTAATTGGGATCGTAGAGGAATGGCTCTAATTCCAAGCCCTACGTCGTTTAGTGGCAGGGAGATAGGATAGCCGCAGATTCTTTGTGGATATCTCATCTGGTTTTCTCTCCTAAACAAGGTCCTCATCGGCTGGCTTCCAGTTCTTCACAGTGTCCCAGAACCCTGAGAGTTTAGTACCCAGTTGTTCTCTTGCCAGGTTATCTGTAGGAGCTTTGACTGTCTTGAATGAATGGAACGAATGTTCGCCGATACCTCCTTGCCATAAAACGTCACATCTATTGTCGACAAGAGACGCTCCTTCCACTGGAGTGGTAGGTACGGGATCATGTTCCATGGCATCTTCTTCTTCCTCACGATCCTCTGTATTTTCCCCAGTATCACGCCTTCGAGAAGGCTGAGTCCAGTCTATACGACGCTCCATTAGACGGGTGTAGTGCTTCATGCCCTTGCTTCCACCCTCAACGTATACGAGAGATACGTTTGGATTGATGATACAGATCCCTGTAAGGCCATTCTGCTGAGCATTCTTCAAAACTTTGAACTGGTGCGAGGGGTCTGCCAATATTTTGATCCTAAAGGAAACATCAGCCACAAGTCCGAATATTTAGGGCGAATTGCACCTGAAGAGTGTTGCATAAAGTCCCTTCCTTTCGTCTTCGATCTTCTTAGCCTCAAGCTTATCATGCCGTTGCTCCGCCGTGAGCTTCCTTTCTTGATTCGCCTTTTCGTGTGCATTCTTCCTGCCCTGTACTTCCCGACGAATTCTTGCCTCTAATTTGGTTGGATCCGTAACGGCCTCGTTTGTAAGCACCCGAACCATGTTCGCCATTCGAACCTTCGGTGGGTCAGGCGGAATGAGACCCATGCGCACACGATCCTGGTGATCTTGTAATTCAGCAGCCCTTCTCTGTTTGCGAAGTTTTTTCTGCTCTTTCGTTGTCAACTTGAGAGGTTTTGCTTCTACCTTGTTCTTGTCTCCTGGTGGAGGGAGGGGAATGGGATGTTGAATGTATAGAGTGATAGGGGAATCGTCGGTTCGTATATTAAGGGTATGAACTCCGTTTGCAACGTCCGAGTACGTTTTGTTGGGTAATAGTGAACTATCCCACCACTCTGATTCTGGCGGAGGTTCCCTCTACAATCATGGTTAGTCAGAGTCAAGGATATTGTATTTCGGCTTACTCGAAAGCTTCTTTCCACGACGTCAAAACTGCTCTCCAAGCCGGCCTTCTGAGCGCTCGCAGCAACTCGTTGCTTTAGTGCCTCGATTTGGGACTGTGGCGTGCCTCAGTATGTTAGAATCGGGTAGAATATGAACTATATACCTGGTTTCTCATCTGATTGCCCTTTGCGATATATTTGCCTTTGGTACTAAATTGTAAGGTACGACCAACACGTTCCCTGGGAGCTCCATCAAATCCTTCATTTGGGGCTGAATGAGTGGTGTATGGGTTTGCTTTGACGGGGGCCAAGCTTGAGGCGGTAGCTGTCGATATCCTAGCGTTTGCTCTTGTTGATGCGAATTTGGGGGCCATTGGCTTAAATCTATCCTTCTTAGATTGGTTTGGCTTTGCTGCTGTTGAAGCCGTCTCGAGTAGCAGCGGGTGTGCCTTCATTTTCAAGCCTGTTCCTTGAGGGACTGTTACCTCTGGAACTGGCGCCTTTTTCTTTCCTTGGCTTGGTACAGACTAAATGGAAGTCAGAACTGAGCATTGGATTTCACCCAGTGTGACGGAACTTACGATATACGGGTTAGAATTCAGAGCGGCCTGAGTCGTCGCATTAGCGACTCGTTGCCTTGCTTCAGCGACACGACGAGCAATTTCTTCCTTATCCGGTAACACGATCGATGAGGTTGCCACTGGCTTTGGTGGTAAACTAGGAGGGGGAACAGCAGCTGGGGTTGTCACTGACGTTGTAGACCCTATACCAGCTTTTGCAAGCCGTGCAGCAACAGCTTTTGCTCTTGCAACGAGGTCCTCTTTTGGAGCCTGTCTACTTTCAGTGTCTAATCTATGTTCTGTTCGTGAACCCGCGCTCACAACATCACTAGACGAAGAAAATTGGTCAGAAGAAGGTAATACTTAGCAACAGTGGCCTACATCTTTGCTTTCTTCGAAATTGAGGCCTCCGCATCCTCTTCGATATGGCGCTTGCGATCCATTGTCAGAGGGCGTTAGCGAGGGAGTTCAGCTCCCCACTTTGCACCTCCAAGTAGAGAAAATTGAAGGAAACGCTGTAATTCTAGCCGTTTTAAGTAGTGAATGCATGGATTAGTATCCAGCCTATGATACACTATTATCGATACATGATGGATGTCAAATCGGATACAGTGGGAGGTTTAACTGGAATCACTATCGGATCTAGGCTTACGGTCCTGATACATACTGGACGGTCTCCTAAATCCAGAAGAAAATGTAGCCCTAGCTTGTGCGCGAGTGGTACCAAGTCCATCCCATAATGAGGACCCACCCTCCCTACCATCCAAAGAAGAACGTGACCCAGCCACGCTTGAGGGCGACCCAAATACAGGTCGTTTCTTTGCAATTCCCAGGGCATGAAAGCTTGTTTTTGTCGATGTTGGACTGGGTGCACGGCTCGATTCCGCGCGAGCAGCGGGAGGTATTATTCTAGTAATTGTGGCGTCTCTATCGGGGCTTGCAGAACGATATGATCTGGTCCCGTTCTTTGGCTTGGTAAGCATCAGGCGAGATGCGGTCGACTTCGGTGGTGCCGGTGGAAGCCGCAGGTAACGGGCACGACTGCTTGAAATGTTGGTGACCATACTTTTGTCGAAATATGGAGGGACTTACGCTGCCGCCTTGAGAGATACCTTTGCATTATATACTTCCCTCCATCGTTTCAATGACTTGCCTATAGTGACTAAGGAGACAAATTTAGGGAGATATCGGGTCTTTACGAACCTAGCAGAGAAAGGCGATGATGATCCCGGGCTTCCTTTCGCTTGAAAGCGGCGGGCATGGACGCTTTCCACTTATTCCATGCCTTCGCTTTAGTTTGCTGAGCATGGAAGCGGATTGCTGGAATGGACTGCCGACAATATTCAGTATATAATATATGACGTAGGAACGACATACCGTCGTACGGGCCTCCCACACTCTAAACATCTTGAAAAGTAGATTTGTCTGAGCTTGTAAGAGGACGTCCAGTTCCTGACCACCCTAAAGGTTAGCTGTGGATAACCGGCCAGGATTGTGACGTACTGCTGGTCGCAAACTACCTTCGATATATCTATCCCTCCATTTGTCCAGCGCGACAGATAATAGTCCACGGTTGAACTCCTCCTCCCTTTCGATCAGAGACCTTCTGCGACTGGCTGCATGAATCCAGTGATTAAACACGCGGCGCAATAATTCTAAAAAAACCATGTTAGGTGCGGCCAAAAATACAACCGGAAACCTTATTTGCCTTCCCGTCGGACGTCTTGGAAACTCAGCATCAGACTGGTATTTTCTCGCTGATGCGACAGAGCATTTACCCATTTGTGGGTGAAATGACTGGACTTATATTAGGTAATGTTGTAGACACAACGGCGAACGTACCGGAGATCTCTCTCCCTTCGTTCGTGGATCACACAATATTCGCGGTCCTTCAAGAAAACGACACATAAAGTCCATGATTGTAAGGCTTGCTTGAGAATTCTCTAGACCTAAATTTCAGCACAATTCTTGCAAGGCTTGTATGCTCACGGCCTGAATAGTCATCGTCACGACCTCCTCCTTCCGCCGAAGATTGCGTTGTGCTCTAGTCTTTTCAGTCCATACTGTCAACAAATCACCAAGCTTCTTCTTCTGGAACATATTCAGCTTCCTTTCCCTTATCTTGCGTTCAGCAACTTCTTTCCATCGTGTCCATGTAGATCTTTCGAGGAAGATGTGTCGAGCTAACTTGGCTTGCTTCATGTCACGCGCATGATTCCACATTCTCTTTCTCCAATGAATAATCACCTTTGCCCTCAGCGTGGCCCCGTAAGCCTTCTGGGCCCTCTTCTCTAGTCTTTGTCTTTCTGCTAGTTTCTTGACCCAGATACGTAGATATTCAATTGCAAGCCGCCGAGATGTTTGCACTTCAAAAGTGTCGGAGCATTGTTCCATATCCCTATTGCGTTGTATGCGTTGGCACCAGACTTTGAGCGCTGCAGCTGCCAAACGACGATCTCGCAGCTGTAGCCGACTTTGAAGCCGTGTATTGATGAGCCATATCCGGAATACGGCGCGGACTAGAGGTCGATTCTGATGTGCGATTGCTCGTCGTTCAAGTTGCTTTCAACAATTAATTAGCTGCTTGCTCTGAACTCAAACAAATGCACACCCACCTTTATGCGCTCTTGTCTGCGCACCCACTTGTGCAGAGTCTCGCGAAGGATTCGCGCATCGCTGAAACCGCCTGCGACGGAGTACATTTGGCTACGGTAGAGTGAGATTCTGCTATGTTAAAGGGAGAGCTCTCACGTTCTCTGTTTCCATAGCTTGAGGAACTGCCACTTTATCCTATCTGCCTGCTTTTCCTGCAGAATTCTCGCGACTACATTGAGGTGAACACGCCGTTTCCAGACAGCTAATGTATTTTCCAGGAGCGCCGTATTCGTACGCGTTGTGACCTGTTCTGCCCGAGAACTGAGCCCTGCAATGCGGGAGAGACGTCTGTTCCACTTTGAAAGCGCCATTCGACATAATATAGTTTGATAATGTCGGGAAGCGCTTTGTAGCATGTATGCCTCACGCCATTGCTAGACAATTATCTGTCAGCCATATAGCCGGCATTGTTCACTCGTACCTTCAGGGTAGTAGCCATGACCTTCATGTCCCCTTTCCGTTGCAATTGCATCATCTTTTCTCTCATATCCTCAGCCCAACGTGTCCTACGAATATTCCATGCCTTCATTCTCCATTTCGATAAAGATGAATTTAAGAGGCGCAAGGTATCCATTTTCCCTGCTCGCTTCATTTCCTCGGTTTCAACTGAAACTTTAGCTCTCCACATGGTGATCACAGAACGGAGGAGAAAATCGGAGCGCGCTTGATCCAGATGGGCTGTGGTGGTCTACGGTTGTTAGAAAATTTCTCCACGTTTGATCAGCTCCTTACTTCGACCCATTGTAGTCCTTTTACCCACACGTCTAGACAACGTGCCAAAAGGGACTCTCGTCGAAAGATGTCTGCATCCCGCTCCATTGCGATCACCTTCCAGGTATCCGCATCCTCTCTAGTAGTGGTAGGAATACCACCAGGTTGTTTATCACGAGCCATGACAATCTGTCGCTGGTTGAGTAGTCCCCGTGGTGGTACAATTGCATCTCTTGGGCCCACTTCCTGAGCAGTTTCTTCATGAGTTGTTGCAGATGAAGTACGACGATTTCCAGTACTTTGGAAAATAGATGGCGCCCCAGGAGTATGAGATGATGAATAGCGTGTAGAGGGAGCAGCCTGCCTTTGACCGCGTGCCTTTGGGATTTCCTCGCTGGCCATAAACACCTGAGTCGGTTCGATAGACTCGGATTGAGAGTGCAAAGTAAATACATCTTCATCGTCGTAGCCAGGTCGATAAGGTATAACACGCATTGGGGTTTTGCCCGACGTTTGGTCAGACGGTTGTGGTCCTACATGGCGAGAGTCGTATTCAAAGTGCTCCTTGACAATATTCCATTTGTCTTGCCAGTTTTCAGCACGTATCATGCCTAGTTTGAGCAACAGATGATAATAAAACTGATCATCTGAAGAGCTAAGCCCACGTTCTTCGAACTCATCTTGATACGCTTTATATACTGAGACAAATTTAGTTACTGATGGCGGAACTCTTGATATTATAGCGTCAATAAATGTTATTTCCTCAGCTCCGAGTCCCTCAAATGGGTTGAGGTTGGGATTTGAAGACGAAGTTGAGATAACTGAAGCACCGCTCGCAGTAGTCTTTGACTTCCCATGGACCTCATAAGCATTTGTGGCTCGCCTTTGAGACATTGGGCGATATCGCCCGGAAGGAGTGAAGGCTAAGTGCTGGACTGCAGGAGAGCCACCCGTGGCTTGCACCCTGCTCCCCATCGTTGATCGGCGTCAGCCCAACATCTTGGCCCCTTTAATCCTGAATTTATTGCCAGCGAATAAATCGATAGCAAATTCACTCGAGATGAGTTTTCCGGAACATTTTACCAAGGGCGTCAAATACGAGCGTTCGATACCTCCAAAGCATAAAGAACTCCCATTCTGGCTTCTTCCTAAATCGAATGCTGTTTGTAGATTAGAAGGCTCTAATCAACCAGAAGGCTTCGTTAGATACGATGCGAGCAGGCCTGCTTTCTGATCTAACCGATGGGACATTGTAACACTCTATTCAGGGATTGCCCCAGTTTCAAGACTGCAAAACTATTCTTGAGAAAACTTTTGCATGCGAGACGTTTAGAGAAGGCCAATTGCCAGCCATCAACGCTGCCATTGCAGGGTATGCGTACCATACTGGTCGTAAACGTTACACTAACAATATTCATAGTTATGATGTCGTTATCACCTTAAATACGAGTGCGGGGAAAAGCCTGTGTTATCAATTGCCCGCTATCTATAGCGACCGGCTCACGGTGGTATTTTCGCCCACTGTTGCTTTAATAGAGGACCAAGTACGACGATTGCACGAGTTAAAACACTCAGAAGCAGAAAAGAATGGTCTCGCCATAAGGTACGTAATAACAATTTCGTTAAGGAAAGAATACTGACCTTTTGACAGGTCCCATAGCAGAAATAGACAAGATAATCTCATTGATCCCAGTCAGGGACAACTACCAAAGATGTTTTACGTCTGCCCCGAATGGTTAGGCAGAGATGATCGAAAACAATTCCTTCATCAGTTGTGTCGAGAGGAATGCATTGCAAGATTTGTTATTGATGAAGCACACATGGCTCTGGTGAGTGCATCTTGGTTCACTTGCTTACTCTGATACCCTTCTAGAGAAAATTTAGAGTGTGCTATCGTTTTGTTTTCGAATTACGGAAGCTGTTTCCTAAGATTCCGTTCACCTTGGTCTCTGCCTCCACAACGCAAAATGAGCTCAAAGTCCTCACAAAGGAACTCGGGATGTATAGGACTTGTCTCAGAGTATTAGGATCCCTTGATCGACCTAATATTCACTATAGAGTCATCCATGTTCCGGTTGGGCATGGTCATTATAGAGATCAATTCATTGTCGACTATGTGCGGTGGGCATAGATTATTTCTTTTTATCATAAAGTACTCACTCTCATCGTTTAGGAAGCGCCCCCGTGAATGTGGTATTGTGTTTGTCCGTACCAGAGCACAAGCAGAGAAAGTTGCTGAAAAACTGCAACCGTTGCTTGCACCCGGCTCGGTAGTGGAGTATTACCATGGGAAGGTTCCTGATAAACTCACTTCAATACTCGATCGATGGAATCAGAACTTGATCAATGTGATTGTTTGTACAGTAAGTAAGATCTTCCTCAAAGGTGACAATGCTGAATAGAGTTTGTAGTGCGCATTCGCTGAAGGCATCGACAAGAACGACGGTGAGTTGATACATTGAATTGAATTTGATCTGATGTCGACAGTGAGATTTATTTTTCACTATTCACTCCCTCCAACCATGGCGGCATATGCCCAAGTTGGTCCTGTCGTGCCTCGCGTTACCAGATCTCACATCGCTATAGGAAACTGGCCGAGCTGGTTGGTGTACGTTTAAATAAGCCACCATTGCCTTAACTCCACCAAGGTCGTGATGGGAAGCGGAGCTTCTGCATTCTTTGTAAGCCAGTTTTCTCTATACGCCTTGGTGTTCATTTGGTTCCCAAATGCAGTTTATGGATTCAATGATCTCAGCCTAGCTGCGAACATTGTGGCTGAAAAGACGGGTAGGCAAAGGGTTCTCTCTTCTAGTCAGGAAGACGACTTGCAACAAGTAATCAACTTTTGCTACGACTCAGTGACATGCCGTCGATATCACATTCTTGCGCCCTTTCAGGCTGACAATAAATGGCAGCAAACTGGAAAGGGTTGGCTTCGACATATTCTAGAATGGGAAATAGAGGGTCCAAAGCTCAATTGCGGCAAATGCGACAACTGCGATGCCTACCTTGATAGAAAACTAGCCAATTATAAGGAGCTATCGCGTGACGAGATTGACAGGATCGAAGCCTGCTTCAAAACGGATTTGGAACTCACAGCATCCTCGTTCGTTGAGCAAGTGGTCGACATCCTAGGTATTAGCCGGCCAAAAGCGAGAGAGATGGTTGAATTTCTGGCCGCTGCCGGGGTGCTCAAGTTGAGGTTTTACAGTACAGATAGTGGCCGCGACAACCTATTACCATTTTTAAGCAAGGTAAGCTCTTTGTCAGAACCTTATCCACGATTAATGGATCTGTAGTCGTCTCAGGTAGTCGAGGACTTTTCATGGCTTCCCCCTCCTCCAGCCCCTAGCGTACCCCCGAAATCCGGTATTCCTGGTCTAGTTATCAATTCAATGTCAATGCAAACAGAGGGTTTGGAGGAACAAAGTAGCAGCTATGAATCCGATTCCGATTCGGAGGATGATGGAGGCGGCGGAAACGTTCAAGTTGATATTAGCGAACAATTTGAAGGACCTACACCTCCGCCATCTAATCGACCGCCTAGAAAGAGGCGGTTTGAAGATGATGACTCTTTCTCGTCCTCATCCTCAGAGCAATCCGACTTAGATGATCACAGTCGGCGACAAAGGGTAATCGATAAACTCAGAAAGGTACCGATAATTACGTGTGTTAAATTCAAGCCTTTTAATTTATCGGTAGGTGGTCTTTAAACAGGCAGAGGTCCGGCAACTTCACCTCAAAGACGAACAACTCGCAGGAACATTCAAAAGTATCGTTGATGAAGTTCTTAGGAGAGAAGGTAGGCCATGTTTATGCTTAATCCAACTATACTAATGCTCTCTCAAGATCAATATTTAGATGAAGGTCGACTTGCAAAGATCATCTCCCGCCACACAAGTTCGAAGGGCCAAAATATCCAATTACTTGGTACCTATATCTCGGATTCGGAGATGTGTGGACTCCTTATTCGTGAGGTCTTCGCAGGGCTGCACGTCACGAAACGAGTTAGACAATTGTAGTCGAGTCCTTTTGAATTGAGTCTTATTTGATCCACACCATCATTTCGATGAGCGCGTCGCCGTCGTTAGGAGATGAATTCGACACAGAAGGTGATGAAAGAGACTACACAATGCGTCTTGGAGACATTTTGGGACACAGTGACGAGGAGCAAGGGAGTGAATCCGATGAAGACTTTGTTTATGACGGCAAGGATGCAGAACTAGAACTATCTGGTGACTATCGGGAGCAACTTAGCGAAGTTTTAGAGCAACGTTTGGACGAACTGGACGAGATCGAAGATCGAGAACACGTTGGCCACCTATTATCCGCAGAAGAAATAAAACCGTCGCAAAATGACGAAGTAGAAAAGGTAAAATGCCATGTATAATCTTTCTTGTCTTGAAATGCTCAAGAGATCTATTGTCTTAATAGACGGCCGTGGTCGATCAGGCTCCTTCACCGATCCCGACCAGGTCAATTGGTCGCCCGAGCTTCCTTCATCCCAATGTGTCACGTTTACGCTCATTTGCATCCCGTACAACATCTGTATCAAGCCCTTCCTCTGTTACAGGCCTTCCGCAAGAGGAAGGGACACCCTCACATCTTTCTGCCGTATCCCGAACATCTTCAACGTCTAATATTCATGAAGGATATGATATTCACCCAGAAGGGAAAGGAATTCAAGAGCGAATCCCATTCCGCTGGTCAACCATGAAGGGAATTCTCGAACAAGTCAGGGCATTCTCTGCTGCACCTCAGAAAGCAGCAACGGTACTGGGAAATGCAGAAACCCCCACTGTAATGGCTGCAAATGGGTTGATTTGCATAGGGACCTCTCTGGGAAAAATCTATGTGTTCGATTTCAAGCAGAACCTTCGAACTGTTTGTGCAGGTTAGCATACCCTAAATCACCTTAACCATTTTCATCCTAAAATTATATCAGTGAAGGATGCGCTGGCGGTGACTGCAATAGCCCTGACTCAAGACCGGACATTTGTAGCCGCAGGCTATCAGGACGGTCAGATACACCTATTCAACTTGTCAGATACATCAAAGCCAGTTAGATCGGTACCGACTCTCCCTCGCGCTGCAGTCGTATCTGGAAGACGAGAGGGGCATCTGCATGGTTCTCGGATCACTCACATAGGATTTGTGGGACCACGCCACACTGCCATCGTTTCGGCTGACGAATATGGGATGGCGTTCTATCACAGTCTTGGGAAAGTCCTGTTCGTGGAGGCGACCGACGTCCTGCGACTGCTCGGAAAATATCCAGAGGAGCCACAAGCAAGGACTCCGACCGTGGGAGATCCTGAAGGGAGCTCTGTCTCGACCGCCAAGTCCCCTCGACGTCATTCACGTTGGATCCGCCAATCTCCTCACATACTATCGATGGTCTCACTGCCTTTAGGATCTGTACCTAATCCCACCGACGCATACAACATCACAGCCATCATCACGCCGATTAAACTCGTGATAGTTGCTTTAAAGCCATCTCCTAAGACCTGGTTCAGAAAACGGCGCGCAGAAGACCGATATGCGGCTCTAGTCAACGAGATACACCTTGATACCTCCGCGTGTCTTTCATGGTATCCTTCTATATCAGTAAAAAATGAGGATTCACCGGAAGGTGGTATGCGAAATACCATCCCAACTCTTCTCCATACATGGGGGTCGTCCGCTATGGTACTAACCATACGAGAAGAGTTGGCCCCACATCACGTCAAGTCTCAGAAGCGGGGTATGCCTCATGAAGATGCAAAGCTCTTGTTTGAAGAAGTCGGATCTTGGACAGCTGGTGACGAGATTCGAGCAGTTCAGTGGCTTACTCCCTTCGTCAGTCCTCTATATACCATGCGTGGTTACTTCCCTAACCGGTCGTTTAGCAAGCGCTCCTAGTGATGGATTTCTCCATTGAAGTTTGGGATATCAGAGACGGGTGCAAGTTAATCGAAAGAGCATCGTTCTCAATTAGCACTCTCGCTTCGGTGACTCTCAGGTTAAATGAGCGAAAGGTTCGCTCATATGAGCAGAGTGTTTGTGCCTACAAAGGAAAGTTGTTCCTACTGGTGAGTTTATTACCGCATCATCAGGATTTTTCTTATCTTGTCACAGGGAGCGAAAGACATCCTAGTAGGAACACTCCTCACATGGACAGATCACATACTAGGCCTGGTTGAGCACGGCGATTCATTAGCCGCAATTGAACTCGCCACTGCTTACCACCTTGGTACAGCGCCAGGCAATCAAAGTGGCCTTCCACGAATTGCAGAAGCCCGCAAGCAGGTCACAGGAAATCAACTACGGGAGCTCATGCAGGCTTCGGTTCGACATGCGTTCTCACCGGAACGTCTGACCGACTCCACCCACCGCACTGCCGATAATCGAGGTGTGGACCTGACCTCGCTATTCGAGGGGCTCGTCCCGACATGCATTTATGCTTCCATCGCACTCGAGAACCTCGATTTTGTGTACGAAGACCTCTTCGATTACTATCAAGAAGCTGGAATCGAAAGAATCTTCCTCACGGCGTTGACACCCTTCCTATTGGACGGCGTCCTTACTCTCATTCCGCCCTGGATTACACAGCACTTAATCTCTATGTATGAAGAAAAGGGAGATTTATCTACAGCTGAGGCTCTTATATGGCATTTAGATCCACTATCCCTGGATGTCAATCAGGCCATCCAACTTTGCCGAGATCGTGGGCTCTGGGACGCCCTGATCTACGTTTATATTAGGGCATTAAAGGACTATGTCGGTCCTGTCGTTGAACTCATTTCACTTGTTCGGCGGGTGCAGAAGCTACGCCAAACTGCTGGGGCTACGGGTATTACACCTGCCCTTGAATCTGCGATAGAGAAAGACACCATCAATGCATATAAAGTCTTTCCTTACATTGCTGCAACTCTTTCTGGCCTGATATACCCCAGCCAAGTGCCTTTATCAGTCGAAGAGGGATCAACAGCGAAGGCAGATCTATATGGATTTTTAACAGATGGGCGCTCACGAATATGGCCTACCGGTCCTACAGGAAAGCTCGTATTGACAACCGACGAGGAAGGAGGGACGGAGCCAACCTATCCTTACCTACGACTTTTACTGCGATTTGACCCCGAATCAATGCTCCACACTCTAGACATCGCCCTCGAAGATTCTTATTTGAACGACGATAACCAAGGGGTTGGCCGACTCATCATCATGAAAATCCTTTTAGAGATGCTCAATACCGGCGATTTTCCTCCCTCCGACGCCACCTTGATACGTATCTTCGTCGCTCGAAACGTTCCCAAGTACCCACAATACATCAAAATGCCACCCTCCTTGCTCCATAGCGTTCTCGTCGAGCTTGCCTCCGACAAAGATGTAGAGACCAGGGAAGACCGTCAACTTGCTGCAGAATATCTCCTTTCTGCCTACAAGCCACGAGAGGGCGATGACCTGGTCAGCTTGTTTGAAAGCGCGGGATTTTATCGTATTCTGCGCTCTCGTTTCCGAGCTGAGCGCCAATGGAGCTCTCTTCTTGAGGCTTACTTACAGGACTTGGACATTCCTTCGGCGGAATTGTTCGTACATTTAGACGAGGTCGTCGTATCCTCCTCTAAAAAGGGCATCATACCGCGAGATGTGATCCTGGTGGTCATGGACTCCTTACCACGCCTTCTTGCTATCAATCTTAACAAAACGGCCCTCTTCATCGACAAACGTATGCCAGATCAACACCCTCGAGCCTTGGAACTACTGGAAGGTGATGACGAGAGACAGTTGGTATATCTTCGTACGCTACTGGAACCTTCAAAAGCATTGCATGGTCCCTACGAAGTCGAACCACGCCCTGCCTCACAGCACATCGATCAAGATGGACAACGGCTCTTCTTCGAACTCATGTGTCGCACTGAACCAGATGGCTTGGTAGAGGCTTTATCAGTAATGAAGCCCTCAACGACGTCTCTGAAAATTTTGCTTCCCATATTCAAGCAGAATTTAGCCCATGACGCTCTCATATTTCTTTTGAGTGACCTGGGAAATATTTCTGATGCCCTCGGCTATATCGAGAAAGCGTGTCGAACGGAAGCAAGTCGAATAACGAATATCGTGGAAAATCGCGTAGGAGTTGATCAAGAGCACAACATAGCGTCGATCGTTGACCGGATCAAACGAATGAGTCAGCGATCCATTGCTCTCTGCAAGGATACCAAGATTTCCACAATTTCAGCGGACGAAAGATGGCTCAGATTACTTCAAGCGCAGATCTTGCTCGTCCAAGGTGTGGTAGATGCGGCTAGCCTATCTGGTGCGGAGAGTTTGGAAGACTCCATTGAGGAACTTCGTTCCTTAGTCCACCAGTCTTTCGATGCACTGCTACTGCATTCATCAACACAAGGGATTTCATTCCCCCAGCTCTTCAGGGACCTTGTTACTTCCACCACAGAAGCAAACAAATACTCGGAAGAGCCATCGACGGAACTTTACACTGAATTCCGGACGATTTTGACAGGGATGTTGGATACCTATCGATATGACGGGGAACTGTTGACCACCACTGCAGCATTAGTCAATCGAGATGTCAATGCGGCATTCGAAGGATGGGTACAAAAAAGGAAATTAGGATGGAAGCCGGCACAGGCTGTCTGCAACAATTGCCACAAGTCATTAGCACAAACGGTTCCCATCAATGATGATATCACTGAATCATCCGCTATTTGTGTGTCCGCTACTGGTCAAGCGTGGCATGTACAGTGTCCCGCGTAGGACATATCTTATATTTTATGTACTGGAGCCATATTCCCTGTTCATGTATAGCAACATAACTTAGGTAAAACCTAAATCATACTTCCGTGTCGGATCCATAAACTGTCGAATAACTTCGTCCGTGACTTTAGCTTGAGCCTATATTATATGTGTGAGCTATGTATCAGCACAAAAAGGAACGGACCGACATTTTGAATAGTTTTTACTAGTTTTGTTAGCTCTTCTATGCAAAGGTCCTTCATCTCTCCCGTGCTTAGAGTACCCGCTCGGTAATCCTGGTTAATCCGTCAGAAGGCTTTATGTGAGAGGGTGCACCGTTGTACTTACGGCCCCTAGTTTTACATATTGCTCATCGTCTTGAAGCAAGAATCCCAAATACTGGTAGGCTACGTCGACATCAGGGTTTCCCCCTAACCGCCTGTGTTCTTCAATCGTCTCTTGTCCTCCTGAGAATGCATGCCTCTTGATTTTGTTGCGTATTTGCTGTGGAGTGTCAGAGAGGTAAATTGCGGAATTTGGATCCGAAGCAGACATCTTCGTCTGTGGACCTTGCAGTGCAGGGAAGAACTTGGAGTGAATAAGAGCCGGTTTCGGATATTTGAGCTTGACCGCGGCATCTCTCGTAAGTCTGAAGTAAGGATCCTATCGACGTGGTTAGGTGATGTCAGATCTAGCAGGGAGACTGACTTGATCTATTGCGCAAGGGATCAAGCAGGGTATATCCTTTTTGGTACCGAAGATATGGGGGAATGAGTTGGAGAAACTTGGAGCCGCTTGGATAGCGCAGAAATGAATTTTTCCAATATTATCTCTGCACAATAAATCAGGTAATTATCGAAATACGAGATTGTACCTACGATTCGGTAAAGCCGAACGTCGATCGGGCTTGATTGAAAGTGATTTGTCTGGCTATTTTCTGTACGTTGACATAGAACGCCCCGCTGAATGTAGTTAGACAGGGAAACAACAAAAACTTTTATTCCGCACCCAACGTATGCAAAGTTGCTGAAGATGAACGTCTTAGCTGGGTTGAAGCCCATGGCGATAATATCTTTTGCGTTCTTCTTGGTGAATTCCAGCACTTTCTCCACTGTAAGCTCATTCTTGAATAGGAATTTCTCGTCGTCTGGGATGGGGCTTAGTTAGCGATAACTTCTGTTATGGATGGCCACACCTGTTAGTTGGATGACTAGGGGGCAATCGAAAACATCTTGGAGCCACTTAGTGAACATAAATGGTACCATGTGCCCGAGATGCATGCTATCGCTACTTGGACCTCTTCCCGTATACAAGAAGATTGGTTTCTTCTCCGCGTGGCGATCTAAAATCCGATTGAGTTCCCTTGCTTAGGAGTCAGTCAATTCAAAGCTAAAGGTGGGACTGGGCACACCGGTGAGAGAAAAACATCCCTCTACGAAGGAGGATGTGTGGCTCGTGACCTGTGACTTCTTGGAAACGCTCAAGGAGAGCAGCATCAATTGGACGAGTACCAAACTGCGAAATCAATTTGTCATAATCGATCCCGAGTCTCTCTCCAGTTTCGGTGACTTGGCCTTCGACTTCCCAAGGGGTGACTTTCTGCTCAGCAGCGGGTTTCTGAGCCGATTGCTCTTGTTTATTCTGATCACTTTCGCCTCTTTATCTACGTAAGGAACCCATCAGGCTGCAATCCAACGGGCGCCACTCACGTCGTGGGGGCGACAGAAATTTGCTCCATCGTGTGCGTTAATGCTTCCATCGATGAGCTCGAAGGTGGTACATCCGACATTTGTCTAATTTCAGGCCCTCTGGCTTTAGAGCTTCACGCAGAAATAATGGACAGTTGACTCGATGTGGTGAAGGTCAAGTCCTGTTCTGTACCTGAACCATGCTGGCCATTCGACAGAAATCCAAGACAACTTTTTCGCTGATAAATTATACAAAATCAGAGCTTGTTGCTTCATTTAATACACCAGATGGAACAGCTACTTACCCCCTGGCAACTGGAGTTGTTACTATGGTCCGAGAATTCGACAGACAAGAGGGCTCCATTTTTAAGCTCTCAATGTCACTAGATTCCCAGGATTCACAAGCCAGTCATGTCATTTCACTGAAGAGGCGAATCAATCGCAAGCGGAAGTGGGCTGCCCTCAAAACGGACAGTTCATGGCGCATATACCAGCTCAAACTCTCGCGAAGACACATCAGAATATTTATATTTCCTATGAGACCACTTCCGTCGTGGATGAAGGACTTGCCGGACTCCGTGTTGCTTTCGAATCTTTGCTTGCCAGGTGAGTATACCTCATAAGTGAATTCGTGGCGACTGTCTGAGATGTTTATTCTTCTTCCATTAGGTACTCACGAGACCATGGCGCTTTATGGTTGGCCCTTTTCTCAGTGTGAGTTCCTCTTTGGGATGCCAGGAACGGAGATTACTTACGTGTCCTCAATCAGGTCAAGATTTGACACTCTCAGATGTATGCTATTACTATGTTCCATGAGTTTCGGCTGAATTTTGGATAGCAACTTCGCCATGGCATTCGTATGGTCGACATACGAATTGTTCTAGTCGATGGAGAATTGAGGGCTTATCATGGGCTACAACCCGAACGAGCGACTTTCACATCGATACTGGAAGAAGTTTGTTCGTACCTTGAATCGGAGGATGGCAAAAGTGAGACGGTCATCATGTCCATTATGGAAGAAGCATCCTTCATGCCATCATCCCCTCTCTTTTCTACGCTCGTAAGAGATGCGATAATAAATCCACCCTCGAAGAAGAGCATGTGGTTCCTGGAGAATCGGGTACCGACACTTGGTGAAGTTCGATCCAAAATCATTTTATTCAGTCGCTTCGGAGGTACCGGAGAAGGTTGGGAAGGCGGTACAAATGGGGTTGGAATACACCCTACACGATGGCCCAACAATCAAAGAGAAGGCTTCGAGTGGGATCTCGAAAAGACCAGAGTGAGGACGCAGGACTGGTACGGAATCCCTTCTTTCCTCAATATACCGGAGAAGTTCGCTGTAGCTGTGGAGATGTTGCTTCCCTGCCCGGCACCCAACGGGAAGGATGACTTGAGCATCACATTTATGTCGGCCGCGCGGGTGCCATTTGCGTTACCTTCCACGGTTGCATGTGGATTTGGATGGTCGGCTCTCAACCTGGGTGTTGAAGGGGTCAACTCTCGGGTTGGAAGATGGCTGTTAGAGCAACTAGGCGGTGACGATGATCAAGATATCGCAAGTGACGGACTTCAACAAACAATCAAACCTTTGGAAAACAAACCAGGGTGTAGTCAGGTTACACTGGTCAAGTCCATGTCCAACTTGGAAAAGTTGGCAATTGTTGATGATGACAGCAGGAAGGAGCCGCGTCTTCGTGGGTGGGTCCTTATGGACTTTCTCTTAAACCCTTATGAGCTCGGCGTGGTCCCGCTGCTTATCGAGTGTAACTGGAGAGGTAGGGTCGATGGAGAGGAAGGATGGAGGTCATGATACATTCGAGCTTGATATATACTCTTCCTTTGGCAGTAGTGTCGGGTGTTATTTGTACAACTACTTGGGCTATAGAATTGTTGTCTGGATAAATCGGTCATCTTATTAGTTCCTCAGAGCCTCATATGACGAAGTTGACAGTAGGAAATGTCAAGTCTTTTGCACAGCTGTAAGCAAGGATGAATCTATGAGAGATAAGATACATGTCGACGTATTAAGCGAAAGGAACAAGTTGAAATCACGATTAGCTAGATATATGTTGCGGTATGCCATATAGATTATGCTTATTCATCATCTCGAAAAGGAATATCAAAGCGAGTGTCCAGGACGTAAAAGAGGAGCCTGATCTTCTGTCGCAGTTCTCGAAGAATGCCCTGAACCTGCTACTTGAGAGCTCCTCGGGCTTCCCACTCTTGACCAGGACGACGACCTTTCCACTTCACCGTTCCTTAACATCCTGTACTTGACACCCCTCCAGTTGATTTCATTTCCGAAGATCGCATATAGCCAGATAGGAAAGGCTAGCAGCTCTCGTCCGGCCCATGCAAGGATAAAAGTAAAGCATTCGTGCCAGGACGAGAACGGGGTCGATGCTAGACAATACCGCACGTCGAGGTCGATCGATAAGACGATACACCAATGAATGGCGAAGACGGCGATGGCAGATATTCGGCCTCCACTGAGGTAGCTCAAAGCATTGCTGAACAGTATGCCGGCGAGCACCGACTCCGTGAGTGGTTCTAAGATGGTTGCGGCGAGGACATCTGCTTTTCTGACTCGTATCCACCGAGCACGTCTTTCGACATATGCCTTGAATGACATTGGTCCCAGCGCATTTGCTGCGACGTCTACATCCAGGATATGTGAAAGACCGAGTTCGTGCCAGATGGCTTGGCCTATCTTCGCGTCCTCGGCTGCATATTTTGCCACTGCTGGTAGACCTCTGACTGGTCCTCTGGGCGGAGGCAGAAGATTTTGCTTACTCAAGGGTACGCGAGAGCTTGATATCTGCTCAATATGCGAGCGTCGATAGAGGTTTGACTTGCCCATCACGCACGAGTCGATGGCCAAGGCGTTGAGGGCAATGTACATCTTTGCGTGATTTGTGTTCAAGAATGCTTGCTCAAGCTGCGTCCCTACGGCGGCGTCGCGTTCCGAAACCAGTGCGTATGGGACGTGGTGTACAACACCGATGCCAGGTTTAGAGGTTAGAGACTTTACGGAACGCATCAAAGTCTCTGGAACGACCTGGACGTTTGAGTCGATGACCCAGAGTATATCGTACTTTGCTATTCGAAAGGCGGTCATCATATTATTAATCTTGGGATTGACGCCAACAATTTCTTCACCTACAAAACTAATAAGTATAAATTGCTATAGAACAAGATAAAGCAAACTCACCAATGCTAAGCTTGACGTCGACTTGTGGATATTTGTCAATCAGCATTTGTACGACGTCCAGGCAGGGGTCATCTTCCTCTGCAACAGAGAATATGATCTCAAACTTTGGGTATATTTGCGTGAAGGTGGTTTCCAAATTTTCGTACATATTCGGGTCGAGGCCTTTTAGAGGTCGTATGATTGAAACTCCTTCAATGTCGGTCATAGGGGTAGCATTATGGCTTATTGGAGTGTTTCTTCTGAGAAAATACCGTTTTCTTCTGTGTAAAGGGTATAGAAAAATCATTAGCATAAGGGAATATGCAAAACACACTGTTAGTAAAGAAAAAAACCGCGCCCGACTTACGCTTCTCGCCATCCCAAGAGACCAACAATGAAGAAGATGGCATACCAGACGACTGAGAGATATGCTATGACCAATTTCCACATAATCTGACGAACATGAGAAGTTGTTGGGGACGGCAGAGGGGAACGTGGAGGCCAAAGTCGAACTAGGGCTACGGTTTTTATTTGGCGGCCACCCACGTTCAGAATGCGGCAGACACCGGCCGTGAGGCGTTTAAAATCTTAAAAACGTTGAGTATATTCCCGAAAGGCGTGTCTGGGACTCGCTAGGCGACAGCGAGAGGAAGCTGAGCTGCATTTCTTGAACCCAGCCGCGTTGCAGTGCGCTAGTCCAGAATGCCCTGGGATCCTGTGCGACATGCGATGCAAGAGGTCTCCGTCAATCCCAAGAATGGGCTTACTCCTTTGACTCCAACCGCCCCGACATTGATTATCCCGCCCAACAGTGCTCTAACAAGCAGTCCGCCGAGCACAACGACTCCGCGAGCAACAAGCCTTGCAATGCTTCTAAATGACTCTACGACGTATAGGTCATCTCCGAGCCCTGTCATGACTAGGCCAGGTCTCCCAGCCAGTCTATCCAGTCCGAGCTCCTCTCTGAACCAGCTCATGAACCCAGTCTCCCCCACCAGAAAACCTTTGTCGCTGGAACAAAATCCAGATCAGAAACCAAAGGCCGTCCTTATGCCTCCACCTAAACCTTCCAGCCCCTACAATCCCCAGCGTATAAGTACAGCAGGGAGCGTTCTAGTGCCACTCTCAGTCTCGGAGCGGAGAATCTTCTCGAGCCCAGTTAATTCCCTTCGAATGGCGTTGGTAAAACATCCAGATCAACGTGTTGGAGGAGACAGCAAAGATGAACACTTTCCCTACCGACAGCAGAATGGTTCCAATGGAGGCTATTCACCGTCCCAGGCCCAATCCAGCAGACAGTGGGAGACGGATAATCAGAGAAAGCGGAAAAGAGAAGAAACAGGAGACGAAGACCGCGACTCTCCTCTCAAACGATCAAGAGGACAAGACGAGAAGGCAGTCGCTTATCATTGTAATTTGATTCTACTGCCGCCTTTAATCATTCATCTGACTCGAGGCTTTTTTAAAAAAAGATAACCAACGTCCAGAAATTGGAGTGTCTGGACGTCGAAAATCACCCATTTTCGGTCTAAAGGCATTCAACAACTGGATCAAATCTGTCCTCATTCAAAAAATGGCCCATGAGCCACTCTCTCAGTCTTCTTTTCGACGCAAGACCCCTCGCAACGCCACACTTTCTGGACGTGTCCTTGACATTGGTTGTGGGAAAGGAGGCGACCTACAAAAGTGGAAAAACGCTGGAATCAAGGAATATGTTGGACTAGATCTCGCCATTATGTCTGTCAATCAAGCCCGGGACAGGTGGCTAAAGTGGAATGGGGACAAATTCGAGGCGACCTTTACTCAACTCGACTGCTACACGGTACGTTGAAGTTACTTTTCCTATCATCATTTTTCTCATCTTTTTTCCCAAAGCATTACCTCTCTGAAGCCGAAGACCTTCGCCCGAGAATTCTGTCTGAGCCATTCGATGTCGTAACAATGCAATTTTGTATGCATTATGCCTTTGAGACAGAGGAAAAAGTACGCATCATGCTGGACAATGTCACAAGATATCTACGGCCGGGTGGACGCTTTGTTGGGACAATACCAAACTCCGACATCCTCCAGTACGTACTTAGTCCTCTCCTCTCCTCTTCTAGCTAATGTGAGCCACGTACTAGTACATCATTGGACGAAGCAAGAGAGCAAGACCCCGACGCGCTGTCGTTTGGTAACGAAGTGTACAACGTACGGTTCGATAGCTACGAAGGTCCTCTATATGGACATCGCTACATCTTTTTCCTGGCGGACGCAGTTGGTGATGTTCCAGAGTACGTTGTTTACTGGAAAGACTTTGTCAAGTAGGTTTATCCTGTTCCCGTGGGTCGTGCCTAATCCGTCTGTTCACGATAGGCTGGCAAAGGAATTCGGTCTCAAGCTACTTTATAAGAGAGAGTTTCACCAGGTCTTTGAGGAGGAGAGGGAAGATCCCGAATATAGTCGTCTTTTGAAGCGGATGGAGGTAATGGACGACAACAACAATAGTGCGATGGATCCTGCACAGTGGGATGCAGCAAGTACGTTTTTCTGTCACAAACCTCATCGCACAAATCTGATTACCGCCTTTTTTCTCTCTAGATGTTTACCTCGCCTTTGCATTTGAGAAGATATGAGCAATATGCTGATGCTCGCATAACTTATTCCTTGATATACTACTATGACGCCAACCAGAGCGTGGCGTTACTTGTTGCTACACATATGGTTTCCAGCTTGCTATTGATTCTTGTTTGCATCCGGACCTCGATCTTCGTCATAAAACCGTCAACCCCATCCAGAATCGACCAATTTGGCCTCTTCAGCGGTTATGTGATATGTCATACCACTCCCACCCACCACACGGCAATGGCTTTGAGAGACAAGGTGATCACCGTCAAAACTCAAATCGAACCCCTGACAAAGATGATCATCGACCAGTCGTCCCTCCAAGCACCACTGAGGAAATACTTACCCCGTACATTCCAGGAACCGGCATCCAGATCTTCTCAACCTCTCTGAAGATCTTCAAGTCAATCATTGTCATTGTCTCCGGTTTGAACAGGTTGCGACTTTCTTCTTTCACAACCTCGTTCAAGTGCGTTTGAATTTTTTCCATCTGTTCATCTGAGATGTTCGGCAAACGGTCAGGAGGGGGTTCGAGGAGTGGGATCAGGTTTGTGAAACCACGCGCCCTGGCGATATCGACAGGACGTCCGTCTTTACTGGCTAGCCGACCTGGTGTAATTGTTAGTTCGAAGGAATTCATATGGAATTCATAGTGGACAAACGGTAGCATCCTAGTGCCACAAGCCCCCCAACAATCTCCTCTGAAGCATTGCAGTATGCGGCCTCAATATAAGTCAGCCTTGAGTATATTAAAGCACAGTTACACCCTACCTGATGCAGGACGGTGTAGCTTAGAGGAGTAAGACGTCAGTAGGGTGCTGATCAAATCACAGATCATCTAGGCGACTATTTACCCAGAACGTCGATGATTTTTCATTTGTAGCTCTTTCTTTGTATATAATCGCCTGGAATTTGCAAATCTTCCCATCATTGTCGACTCTTCTGCAACGATCTGTGGGTTCCAATTAGTGAGACGACTTCTCGGCGCCGTTATCGACCACGGGCGAGATAGAAATACCGAGAATATCTCATCCCAATCACCCCTGTAGGCTGCTCCAGACCATCTATTGCGCTCTTTGACGTGTTGAGGATAGAATTCATCTTCACAATCGTTGCAGTCCCATTCACTCGTCGGGTCCATTCGGCGCCTTCCACTGCTCGCTTTCTTGTGAATAATGGCAATTATCTCTGATGTATCTGCACTCTTGGATCCCGCAGAAGTGGGTGGAATGCCCGATGAGGATGCCTGCATGATGGTTCAGGTTCAAGAACGACCCACATCCAATCCACAACAAGGTGTCAATGTACGGTAAGAATACAACAACAACAATAGGGGTACCGAGTAGTTAGGGTATAAATGAACCAAAACCGAAGTAGAACCATTTATCAAAGATGGTTTTAATCAAGCGATAGCTTTTTGAGAAGGTTGTCCAAGTTGTCAGGGGCTCTTTCGAGGACTTCAAGATCATCTTCCTTGGCCTTCTTCGTCAGAGTTTCGAGATGTGTTTGTATCCATCTCTGAAGCTCTTCAGCCTCTTCTAGTTTTGCCACTAGGTCTTTGCTTAGACGAGACTTGAGTCTCTGGATCTTGGCAACTGTCTCCATTTTCCTAGCAGGTTCTGTGAGCCTTCCCAATTCGATTCATATTCTGAGTTGACTCACGAGAGCTCAAGAGTCTGGAGTCGTAGACTAAGTTCTAGCCCGCGCTCTTGATTTGAAGCTTTGATTTTGGCGATGTCTTTGACCATAGTTTCAAGATAGGCTCGACTTCGACGGGCCTCTTCCTCCCAGACCTACAGAGCGCTCTCAAACCTAGAACACCACACATAAATGAGAATACCCACCGTCCTGAGGTTGTTTAGCGCCTCTAGCCTATTGTTTGTTTCCTTGATCGCCAGTTCCATTTCCTCCATGAGTTGATCTACATCACTCTGCACCAATTCGTGGTCGTTCTCTAGCATGACAGCTTGAGAAGCGAGCTCGACCTTCTCTTTACGCATATTCGCAGCGTAGGTGAGCAGCTTTCGCACCAGCGTACCGTTATGTGAAGTGTCGACGTCAGCAATTAATTCGTCGAGATTGTCGGTTGCTCGGTTGAAGTTGATTTGTAGCTCTTCCGCAATAAAAGGAGGTGGTGGTTTTGGAAGTAGGCCTATTTCGTACATTGTTCCGTTAATAGATTCTACCAAGGTTTCGACCTTTTCCAGCATATTGAAGACGGTGATAGCAAGGTGGTTGCCTGTGTTGCTCAAATCATTATCCTTCTTCTTCAGGTCGTCGATTTGCTTGTTCAGTTCTTGACGGTCTCTATGCATTTTCTTGACATCTGCCTCAGAGATGTTTTGTACGCGGATATTCTCTACCAGACTCGCGTTTCGCTGGGTCATGTCTGCTAGTTTCTCCGCTGCAGCCAGAATAGTTAGCATATAATCGTCCTGATTTTCATATCAATACGAACTTATCCCTCTAATATCGTCGTCCATAAGTTGATTACCATGTAACTGTGATTGAATCTTCGTCTGAGCCGATCGAATCACTTCTTGAGCATGATCGATCTTCAGGTTAATCTCCGCCAGTTCCGCCTTTAATTTCTCGGCCTCGTTCTGAGGGTTGTCAGATATAATCATCATCGAAACAATACCAGACCACCTACCTCCGATCCTCGTAGTAGTTTCAATTCTTCCTGGAGTTGGATCACTTCTTTGTCCTGCTGTTCTGCCGCTTTGGCTAGGTTCTCCATGCGGAAATCTAAAAACAGTAAGCGCGAAAAATCTATTTACCAGATTATGAACATACTTAGTACATCCATGAACTCGCTTTTCTGGACGTCAAAATTTTCTTTGCCGCAAAGATAGTCCAACCAGACGTCTTGGAGATACGAAAGAAAGAGTCTCGATAGTAGTGGCTGATCTTCTGTTGGATTTCCGGAGAATTCTTCGAGGTTGGGATCGTCTATTAGGTTCTGGTCTTTGGCTTCCTTCATAAATGGATCGTCGAACTGGATAGATTGTCAATAGAAAGACTAGAGAATCATCGAGGATGGAATGTACCTTGTAGATACCAACCATCCAGTGTAGAGTTCCAATCAACTGGGGCCACACATGCGGAGTAATCACCGTAAAGCTCAGTTTGGTCAGGGTATCCACCCATGGATATCTCACGACCCTTAGCAATTCGATAACTTCTTCGTCCATACGTTTCGCTCCTAGAACATGGTCCTCTTCGAAAACGACATTATAGATGAACAAAAAAGCGTCCTGAAACTCCTTGGCGGATGGAGTGGGATGAAAGCGTAGGACCATATCCTTGCCTTGTTCGCGCATAAATTCGTTGACAGATTTAAGCATTAGACTCTGTGAAGCCTTTTCTCTCAATGATCTGTCATCCGGAAGATACTGCATCCGGGGGAGTCCACTCCGAGGAACTACATTAGCGATTGGAAACCCTGGGCCACGATTTCTGGCGAGAAAGTTAGGTGATTTTTTACAAAAATTAGGGGGAAAGAAGAAGAAATACATGGTTCGAGATGCTAAGCCAGGTGTTTGGGCGATGGGTAATTGTGAGTTCTGCGAAGCAGCCGGTCGCGTCGACTGCCTCCGTATCGACTGGTTAGACCTTAGTGCAGATTGAAGCAACGGGGCCTGTGGCGTGTTCAAGTTGAAAGATTTATCGGGAAAGGCTGAAGCACCGAGCGACTGGCGCATACGACCGAGACGTGACTGTGGCTGAGGTGTTTCGAGCGCGAAATTAGGAACTGGTATCCCGGAGGGGCCAGGATATCGCCTGTTTTCCATCGCGATCGACAACTTTAGGACGCGGTCGGGTTCAACAAGTGGTGAGCGGCGCTTGAAATGTTCGGATCTCATTTGGCGCTGGCCTCGTCTGCAATGGGAGACAGTCTTGAAGAAAGAAAGCTCTATGGAGGGGCAATTATTATCAATCTACCAGCCAATCTCATCGATGCATCGTTCGCAGTCTTTTGTTGATATCCAGGTCTCGCCACTCATCAATATTCAGCGATCTTCGTCAGATTCCGGATGCTCAAGAGGTCTTCTTAGATCCAAATTCTGACATAAACTACATATTCGAGGTTTTGGACCGCGTCGAGCCTACGGATCCAGAAGAAGCGGCAAAGTGAGTTTGTTTCCCATGTCTCTGCAGACCCAGGACTAAGACCAAAGAGATTCCATTTCGATTCCATCGCACAGGATAGTTCTGCCGAAAGCTATGAAGTCCAAACTGTCTATGTACCCGAGCAGCAGGGCTCATCTGCTGATACTCCAGCTCCGATCCTTCTAACTGGAACCCAGAAGGTCGCAAAGTTTAATAGAACCGACCTGGATGATGTATTCGTCCTTCTTGCCCTGTTCCGGCTGACGGGAAAACCTCATGACATCGTCTTCGTTTTGAATGTCCCAGCAACGGCAACCACGACTAATATCAACCTTGATGTAACAAAGCAGGCGTTTTCTGCCATGGCTAACTCGCTGAAGATTGTCGATTTCGGTCTCTTTGCGTGATCAAACAGGGTTGTATACTTCGTAGGCAATATAATAGGATATATTATGCAAACTAGAAACCAGGAGGATTGACCCTGTGTGTTATCTGAAATAGATAAGCAACTCGCCATTGTTATGAAGTCGATACGCACTCTCGTCCACTTTGGCACCTTGTGAATACCCTTCCTATAGCCTCTAGAATTCCTGGAGAATATTGTATATTTGTCTTTAGCGGGCATTTCGTGCTCCTTCGGGAGCTCCAGGGCCTTCGTCTGAAAAAACAGTCAGACCGACTGCCCTGTTCAAGAATCCCAGTAGACGTACAAGTGCATTACATTGGACTCCGCTAGCTCTGACCGTTTCAATCACATTGTCTACAAGCTTTAAACGCTTGCGTTGATTTGCTTTCCGCGTTTTTGACAATCTCCATGGTATTTTCCTATAGATGGCCAGGTCAATTCTACACTAAGGTGGACCAGAGTAAAAGAGCGTTTACCATAGTAAACCGGATTGTCGAAGGGGAGAAGGCGAAAAAGGTCCGAACATTGGTGGGTCCAACTTCCTGCTGCCGACCATAATCATGGCTGAAGTCCTTCCCTTACCTGCAGCGCTCCCAATGAAACCAGTGGATGAAGCGACACCGAACGGTGCACCTTTGCTCAAATTTGCAGCCTCGGATATTATCCTGCCACCTCCAGACATTAAGAGTAGGTCATCCTTCCATCTCTGCGAATTATGTCACTTGTAGAGGGCTAACCTGTCGTATCTTTTCAGCTATAATCGAGAAAACTGCTGTACATGTTGCTCGCTCAACGACTCGCGAGCAGTTTGAAGACCGTCTACGAGAAAGCCGACGTGAGGATCCTAAGTTCTCGTTTCTGACCCCAAGCGACCCATACCACGCCTATTACAGGCTCAGAATCGATAAGATTATCGCCGGCGAAGTTGAAGAAGGGATCCCTCAAGATTTGAAAGATACTCCTATGGACGAGGACATCCAGGTTGCACCAGTGGACGAGGGGGACCCACCAGCACCTATGCAATTTGCTCTCAGTATACCACCGATATCCGCCATAGACATAGATGTCATGAAGCTCACAGCGCTGTTTACTGCCCAACGAGGCACTCAGTTTCTCGCATCACTGTCTGTCAAAGAAGGGCGAAACTATCAGTTCGACTTTTTAAGACCCAACTCAATGCTCTATCCAATCTTCAATGCGATGGTAGAACAGTATCGAAACATACTACTCCCACCGAAAGAGCAACTCGCAAGAGTCAAATCAACGACCGAACCAGAGGGTAAATGGGAGCGATTAACAGAAATCAGGCGTCATGCGAAGTGGGAACGTATACAAAGAGAAAAGGCCAAGCAAAGAGAAGATGACGAGGAGGCCGAAAGAAGTGCGTTCTACTGCTTTTAGCAGTATTATAAGCTTATATCTTCTAGCTGCTTTCGCTGAGGTCGATTGGCACGACTTTGCGATTGTCCAAACAATCGAATTCACTGGCGCCGATGCGACGAGTGAACTACCTGTTCCGATGACACTGCAACAGATGGAGGCACGGTCCCTAGAAGAGAAAAGACATTTGGCTATGGTCATGGTCGATGCTACTGAAGAGGTTGAGCGGGCGAAGGAAGCAGCCAAGGTACCTCAACAGGTACTTACTGCCGAAGCACTGGAAGCCCAAAGAAGAAAGCAAAGCGAGATGGAGGAACACGCCAGAGAGGAAATGCGGGCTCGCGAGGTGCAAGCGAGAGTCTTGGAAGGTGCTGGCCCGATGAAGATTCGACACGACTACGTTCCTAAAAGTGAGTATGGCCGTTGTGTGATAACCTACGTTATATTTCTAACCGCCAATTTCTAACCACCAATTTCTCAGCTTTGGTCGACAAGACTGCAAAGGTGCAGATGACAGTGTGCCAGATTTGTGGGCAGCAAATACCAACAGACGAACTGGATGAACATATGCGTATTGAGCTTCTTGATCCAAAATGGAAATCGCAGAAGGAGCTCGTCGAAAATCGGAGATCACAGCTCACCGAATTGCAAAAAGGAGCGGATGTTGCCGCATCGCTCAAGAAATTCGCCAGAAAACGTGTGGATCTCTTCGGTGCAGACGACACCGAGGATGTACGACGAAAAGAAGAGGAAGAAGAGCTGGCAAAGAGGAAGGAGCGCGAAAAGCTCGTGTGGGATGGGCATACCGCATCAAAAACTGGGACAATGGACAAGTATCAAACCAACGTCAACTTTGACGAGCAGATTGCCGCAATTCTTCGCGCCAAAGGCCTTGCACCGTGTGTATTATTCAAATTTGATTTGTCGCGGTCTAAAACTAATGAGCCTATAGCGTCGATCCTTCTGCTATGGGCCCAGGTATTGGACCGGCTGTTACACCCGTGCCGCTTACTCTTCCAGTGCCGCCTACCAAATTACCATCAAATCCAGCCGATATGACCTCCAATCCTGCTTTCTCTACAGCTGGAGTACCACTTCCTCAGCCTCCAACCCCCATGTATACTCTAGCTCCTGGTCAGCTCCCACCAGTCGTCTTGCCGCCTCTGCATTATCAAGGTCTTGGATCAGCACAACCTTTCGGCTACACTCCGCCGCCGCCTGGGATGCATCCATCTCGTGCAACAGCCTTGGCTAAGCCAGCGGGTGTCGCCGGAACTGTGAGATCTGCGGAGGAAATGTTGGAAGGAGAACCAGATGGTGGGTCGGCGGTAAAAAGACCAAGGGTAGGGAGACTTCCAGATGGACAGCTTTATCCGGAAGATACGTGGTCATCCTATTATCCGGTATGTACTTGGTCTGTCTGCTATCGCATGTGAATATGCTGACATCCTTTGTTTTAGGATCCAGTCACGATCTATGTTCAACTACCTATCCATACGGATAAACCAGAATGGAAGCTTGATGGATCTCGTGTGGCCATCGAGGACGTTCAAATGTCCAACCTCGTATCTACACTCAGAGAACGATTGGTTACTCAAATTGATTCCAAAGTTCCATCTAGTCGCATCAAGCTGCAGATGGGCAACGCCACTCTCAGCAACACCAAGACACTTGCCTCTTACAATATAATGGATGGCGAAGTTATTGCATTTGAACTACGAGACGCCAAAAAGAAGTAAACTAGCCCACATTTAGTTGAGTATGTCTTCATCTGATTGCCTGTATGTCCACGAAGCATCGAATATAGCACTCCACCTGATAATCCACGCATTTGTGACGTTCGTTGGTTTTCTGTGAAGATAAAGATGGTACAAGATAATTGTCTTCATAACGATTAGCGATGTTCGGCCGGATTCAGCCTGATCTTGACCTGTGGAGGCCTAGCAATAGTGTTTGTTTGTTGTATTGATATCCGACTACGCTACAAGAGCAGAGATCTATCGACCCGCCGGACCTAAGTGTCGCACGTCGTAACTCTCGTCTGGTGAACGCAAATTTGGCAGATCGACCGCGGGAGGTCTCGGGCTTAAAGGTTTTGAGCTTACCGAACCAGGTAGATTTTCGAAGACTCTGGCTCATATTATGAATCGTGAATAGTGTGCGCAGAGCTGCTATCGAGATGGCGCCTTACAGCCTCGACCCAACCATGTTTCGCCGAAGACCATTTGAACCAGTTACACATCGAACAACAGATTCGAATTTCCTCTTATTACGCGCTTCCAAACACCTCGAATCGCATGGATCAGAAATTGTGGCACCAAAGCTGTCAACATGCCAAGCGAGCAAAAGAAGGTCGGGCAAAAAGCCTAAGCGCATCCTCAGAGTCAGCAGAAGAGACTCTCCTATCAAAGAAAGTCAATCTTGCATCGTTAGGGCTAACCTAGAAGAGGCTACACGCAAGCTCACCATTTGCCTCGAGCACGGGCTTGCTCCAAGTACAAAGCGAAATTACAACAATACCATAAAGCGGTATCTCAGATTTGCGGCGTCTATCGGCATCCAGGAAGATAGTGCACTCCCTTGCTCTCGGAAGACACTGTCTTTGTTCCTCTGTGACGGTCTGGGTAGGACGGGCCCAGGATATGCTAAGGCTAGCCTCCGCGCGATTCGGTCCTGGCACGTTGATAATGGTTACGAATGGACTGATTTAGAGACGTTCCCACGGATTTGCAGAGCGTTAGCGGCGTATTGGCCAAGGAATCAACAATAATGTTGCGCAGACTCGTGGAGACTGAGCTAGAGGTTCTCCGAAGCAAATAGCTGCTTTATCGATTGTCGTTGTTGCGGTTTGTGGCCAGATTCGTCTTGAGAGCTCTTACCTGAATCAAAGAAGGTTGTCGACACCAAACGCCTGCTGAACCGAGGCGATTGGATCCAACAATTGTCAGGAAGTTGTCTCATCGGAGATTAGATTGAGCTCCCTTGGGCGAAAACAACCCGTTTCAGAGATGCAAATGTAGTCCTAGTGGAGCAAAAGGATTCTCTCGTCAATTTCTCTAATAACATGACCAAGCGATTGTCCATTAATACTTAGTCCACAACCTATTGCAAATCAGATCATTCCAATTCAGCTCAAGCCATATATTTTAAGGCTAAGAGAGACCCAGCCATGGATCAAATACTACATATTCAGTAGACCAATTAACTAAGAAGTGTGGTCAATTAGAAGAATTGAAGACAGCGAGGGGACCGCTGGCTTTGTTGATAAATTACATGAAGGACATCCCAGTCCCAATCAATCGAGAAGATCGACGATTAGCGACAAGGGAGTCTAAATATACAAAATAGTTGCATACCCATAGTACCAAGCACAAAAGTTTCGGGACATATCATGTATTCATAGCTCTTTGCCTGAAGCGAATTTCAATTAGCGAGAGAAATGTTATCCGGTATTCAGCACACATACCAAGCATAAGCCTCTTTAAGTTTGGCGAGCTCTGCTGCATCCACTCCGTATCTCGTCTGCCAATCTTCTGCAGAGATGTTGTCGGGGTCGGTAGTGGGCAACCAACCCGATGTACGGAGTTTGCCCTCAAGAACGGGGGTAATCAAGTACCGATAGTTGTTGGAGAATTGGCCCACTGCATCTACTGGAACCGCAGATGGAGCTGGAGATGTAATTGGAACTGGCATAACGACGCCTGGAGCGGGTGCCGGAGCGGGATATTGATATTGGTAGGCAGTCGCAGGGACCGTGATAGGTGTAGCTGCGTGGAAGCCATTACCCGATGGGACAACACCTTGCTTACCAGCAGCTCCGGCATTGATTTTGGCGATCTTGGCTTTTTGTTTTCGTTTCTTTATAAAGACGACGATGCCAGAGAGCACGACGATTATCAACGTCGTCACGACACCTGCAATGATTTTTCCTGTTGGATCGCTCCTGTACGTTATTGTCGAGGAGGAACTCGTGTAGGTATAGTACGAGTACGTGTAATACGTGTAGGAGGGGGCTCGTTTCGCGAGAGGTGTCGGTTCGCCATCGATGGCCCCTTTGATACCACCAGTAAGTGACTATGCCTATGGCTGAAGTTGTAGAACTTACTCGCGATAGCTGGTTCCTTAGTCGCGATGGCGAGACCAAGGGCCTCCTTGAGGCAGAGGGCGACGATGAAGCTGACATGAGGCCAATACCTGCTCATCTTGGAGAGGAGGTCCTATCGATGTGAGAGGGTAACTCTGGGGAGGAGAACACCTGTGAACGTTCACTATGTATAAGTCCTGAGAGGAAGACGGGGTGACATGAAAGGGGCCCATCACATTTACCATCTTCCACTATCTCGCTTCATGAATTCAATAGGCTCCCCCTGATGGAAGCGGGCCAGTCATGGAATTCCGAGGCATTCAGTCCGTACAGCCCAGGCGGTACGTCCACTGACGGGCTTCCCCGATGGATGAGTATGTTCAAATGTGAACATTCAAAGACCATCTTCCTTCTCCGATGCAGTGTTATTTTGGTTCAGGCTGGACGCCGATTCATCCTCCGACAATATACCAATGAATATCGAAGCCGAGAGAACCACTAAGGCGAGCCCGTCAAATAACCTGTTCAGCCTTTAGGGAAGAGGCTGATATATTTTGTAGACGAAGTAATGAGCGGCTGGTAGGTCTTTGGCGCCTACCCGAGCGCCATTACAACGTACCAATAAACCGGCCATCCACTAAGCCATCCCGACTCTGGATAGATGGCTTGTCTTTTTATACTAACACACATATATTGGACATATGGTGTTCTGTGGAACCATCGGGATTGAGAAAGAAGACCTGTGCGAGTGAAAGAATACGATTTATTGAGACCATCGATATATAACCCAATTAGTATGGACCAGCATATTTTTATGAATGTCCTTCGCCCTGTAAAGCACCTTTTCATTCGTCAAGTGGTTCATAGTTTAATTGCGCCAGCAGTTGCCCCATGATTTTTCTGGTCTTGGATTATATACCGGGAGGTAAAACCGTGTTTTGCGTCTTCAACAGTGTCCAAAGATCACCCGCTATCCCATATACTGTGATTTTCTGGGCAAAGAGGTCCGATCGGACTCAATAGGTAGACTCAGGTCCTCGATACGACGGAGGTGGCTGATGATAGGAGGACGAAGCAGGATAGGTCGGCGCGCGTAGACTTCCATCCTCACTGTAGTTTGCGACTGGGTTGCGGTACGACGCCTTGATGTCTGTAGATGGAATGGCATTGGTTGGCACAACCGCAGTTTGATGTTCATCTACCGGAGCTGCGAACATCGGGGGGTTGTCTTGTGTAGAAGGGATAGGATAATTAGGCACGGATGGATCTCCATGGTCGTCTCCCGAGACTGTGGCTGGGCTGTAGGACAGAGGAGTGTTGTGTACAGATGAAGCGGGATAGGTCGGCACAAGTAGACTTCCATGATCATCTCTCGAGGTTGCGACTGGATTATAGGGAAGGGGGTTATTGTATGTAGATGGAGGATACGTGCTAGGAGGAAAGTAAACACTAGGGTCGGGGCTATTGTCCACGGTATGACTAAATCCACCAACGAATCCACCGTTTCCATAGGAGTCTTTTTGAATCGGTTGTGGATACGGGTCAATTTCGTTCAACTTTGCATTCGTAGGTTGAGATCTATGGCCGCCAACCCCTGCAGAGAAAGAGATGCCAAATCGATTACCCCGACATTTTCGTAACATGATAATGGCAGTAATGATGACGCCTATCACGATCAGGAAGAACACGATGGGGATGACAATGAAGATGGCCAATGGGACAGCGGAGCTATTGTGGCTCTGTGATGAAGAAGTCGAAGATTGTGCTAAAAATGCGTTGAAAGCGAAGGACATCAGCATGAATTTAGCTATAATGCACATTGACAAACCTCCTACACGCGTTGTCGTCGACTGAGCTCCTCCTGGTTGGGAAACGGACAGGGGAGCAGCAGTGTTAGGAGCAGCATTGTTGGAAGTAGTACTTGATGCGGTACCTGGAGCCGTATTTGAAACATCACTTGAAGCGGTATTTGAAGCAACGTTAGAAGATAAAGAGGAAGAGGCTTCTCCTATTTCAAAGGTACTTCAGTGACTCGAACCCAGGTTACACAGTCAAGAATTACCTGGAAATCTGGTCGAGCATGTAAAATTTGGATCGTTTTGAACGATGAAGGCATCTTTATGGTTGTGAGTACGACCAAGGAGTGTTGGAAGAGGGAATAGTGACCGACCAGATTCAGCGGTGGCTCCAGTCGCATCCTTGATGCTGAACCGGAGTTGTCGGCCTGGGGAGATGAGAATACAGAAATGTGGATGCGCTGGTGGCATCACTTACCAGCTGCATTTGGTATCGACCATAAGTAAGGGGAGTTTGTAACTGTGAAGCTATCCAATACGTTGCGGGTATCCTCTACCAGATGATCAGACATATACGTAGCAGGAGTATTTCCAGCTCACCTGCTAAAACGCTGAGGGTATATGGCGATTGACCGCCGGAGAAGCTAATAAAGCTCCTCAAACATGACAATGGAACAAAACTGAGCGAGAAAAAGCACAAGCAATACCATATTCCGTGGTCAGATTAGCAAAAGAAAAACTTAAAGTGCTTACGGGGCTTCGACTTCCAATTGACCTTGGGCATAAACGATGGATACCAAGGCGCCAAGGAAGAAGGGGATAAAATTCTTCATA